>JBBMOE010000041.1:5155013-5246554 GCA_037975065.1 Chaetodon trifasciatus
GAGAGAGAGAGAGAGAGAGCGTGAGAGAGAGAGAGAGAGAGAGAGAGAGAGAGAGAGAGAGAGACTGGATATTGAAAACTTTTGATTTTACTTTTTTTCTGTAAAAAACAACAAGACAAGTATAGCAGCTGAACAAGTGTCCTGAAAATGTCCAGTTACTGTTCGTATGGTCTTACTCGTGGAGTCTGGGAAATACAGCAGCAGGAAAGAGAAAACCAAAGTAAAAGTTCAACATTGAAAAATACACTCTATGGCTTTGTAGCCAAGAGTTAGGTGAGAAGATCAATAGCACTCTCATATCTGTATCCTAAATATGAAATAGGATGGGTTCAGACTACTAGCCATACAATTCATAAATGCAATATGCACTAACAATCTTCAAAGTCAATGTAAAATACTACTGTGGGGTTTAAACATCATCAAACACTCCCATCACTTTTTGTCCTTTTTATGGCATTTACTATTTTTAATCTTTTTTATAATCTGTACAAATGTACACATACATAGTTCTTTTTCTATTCTGTATCCTGTTTACTTTTTTTATTTTGACCCTTTTATGCCACTATGCTTACTCTTTGTAATACTTGCTAGCTGTAACTATGGAATTTCCCCAGTGTGGGATCAGTAAAGTCTTATCTTATCCTCGGCCTGGCTTAGCTTGTTGACATCATTATTTCATTTATCTGGGTACTTTCAGTGCTTTCCACCGTTCTCTGAAAATTAATGGTGTTTACATTCCGTGGTAACTGATATCTTCATTGCGTATTCCTGCACCACTTGGTGAGCCTGGGTCAACAAAAGGTCTGCATCAGGCAAAAGGGAACCAGGGCACCCTGATGAGAAGTGGGCTACTGAAACTAGACATGGATGGACAAGAGCAGAAAAACTGGAATTCCTGGAATCCTACCAGACAAGTAACCCTAGAAAGAGGGGGGTACATGAAGAGGATGTGGGATAACTGGACGCGTTGAAACCCAACATCTGGACTAACAATGAAACAACTGGTAGCTCAGTGTTCCAATATCTGCAAACGGCAGTTGCTATCACAACTAGATATTGATGACGTACAACACCAATGCTATGGGGAGCCAGGATGACAAGTCAGAGGGGAGGTACAATCATCCTCTCCACACTCTGAGATTGGGTACCAAGCCCCAGCAACTGACACCCTTAACACAAGGGCAACTGACCTGGGAAGGTCATGGCTAAGCAAAGCACCTGGCATCCCTGGACCCTATGTCGGGTCCAGGCTGAATGATAAAGTATCCTCTGGAAGTCTGCTTGAAGATGTGAATGCAGTACTTCAAACTACCCCTACTAGGACCATTACAGAGACCAATCAGATAATGTACACCACAGCAACAGTGATTCTAGAGATGCTCAGCTATGAAATGAGAAGGAGGCTAGAGGCCAAGATCAAGACAACACAGAGAGAAGATAGTCAACTCTCAGAGCTCCAGAAAGGTGTGGAGAAGAAAAGGATTCCCAGGAAGTACCACCAACTAGAGACTGCCAAGCAAAGACTCACAGGTCTGGCTACTCATCTGAAGAGCTATGTAAGATATGCCAGGAGAATACATAAGATGTTCTTCACTGAGAAATGTACTCTCAGTGGCAGAATAAGAATACAAGAGTAAACCATCCAGAACTGACACTAAAAGAGCATATGGGAAAAAGAGGCATCACATAGCACCAATGCTCAGTGGGTAGCGTATCTAAGAGTAGGCCACAGACATCCAAGAAAGAGTGTCAGGTATGAAGAGCTGGACAGGACCAGGCCCAGACATAATCCACACGTACTGGCTAAAGAAGCTAACTGCACTGGACTTGTGCAACATCAACAGGACAGTAAGAGCCTTCATCAAGAACTCAAGGGGCCTGTGGAAAATGACTCTTGAGGTCAACCAAAGCCAGTTGCACAAGTCACCATCAAGAAAAGGAAAGACATCCCTTTATTAGTCACAAGTCACACAGAGTTAGAGGGGGGGAACTGCACACGCCATGCATTTGTGAAATTCTTTTCTCCGCATTTATTTAGACCAGGAGCGGTGGGCCAGCCGACAGTGGCACTCCAGGGATTCCGTTCCCTTTTGTCACCATTCGTCAGGTGACAAGACAGAAAGGCCCCTTTTTCCTCAAGCAGCAGGCACCGAAGGCATGGTGGAGGACACGCCCATGGCGCCTACAGCAGGAATCAAACCCAGGACCTTCTAGCTGTGAGGCGACAGTGTTACCACCGTGTCACCACCAAGTGTGGCATATACCAAGGTGATGCACTATCACCACTACTGTTCTGCATAGGCCTGAAACCCTTCAGCCAGATCATCTCAAAGAGTGCCTATGGACACCGGTTCTGAAGCAGAACAACCAATAACCACCTCCTCTGCATGACTAACATCAAGCTGTTTGGCAGGAATGAGCGAGACATTGACTCCCACTCCACATCTCCAGGATCTATAGCAATGACATCGGGATGTCATTCGAACTAAATAAATGTGGGTGGATGGTATCAAGAAGAGGGTAGATGGTCAGAACCGAGGGGGATGAACTGCCAGATGGCAGCATTGCAGATGTTCAGGATGTTCAGCTACAAATACCTTGGGATACCACAGGCAAATGGGAACCATGAGGAGGTTGCAAGGAAGTCAGCCACAGCCAAATACTTCAAGTAAGGCAGGTCCAGGCTATCAACACATACATGCTGCAAGTCATCAGATACCCTGCTGTTATAATCAGCTGGCCAGAGGAGGATATAGAAGCCACTGATATCAAGACCAGGAAGCTCCTCACAATGCATAGAGGGTTTCATCCCAAGTCCAACACCCTTAGACTCTACGCTAAGTAGGCAGAAGGAGGCTGAGGACAGAGCCACTGCCCAGGAGGAAATAATGAAGTTCGAGGAATACATCCTTAATGGCAGGCACAGTGTACAGGAACGTCTGTACCGACTATGGGCTGGAAGCCCCAAGGTCAAAATGGTCGACACCTCCTAAAGTGGTTGAGAATGACCGAGCCATGACATGTGGGACTTCCAGATCCAAACTGACCAGATTGTGTTGGCTAACCAACCAGACATCGTGTTGACAGACAAACAGAAGAAGCCAATAGTGATAGAAGTAGTGATTCCGAGCGACATCAAGAAGAAGGAAAAATACCAAGAGTTGAAAGAGGAGCTAGAGAAGATGTGGGGAGTAAAGGCAACCGTGGTACCAGTGGTAATCCGAGCATTGGGGGTAATGACCCACAAACTGGGAGAGTGGCTTCTGCAGATTCCAGGAACATCTGAGGTCTCTGTCCAGAAGCTTGCAGTCCTAAGAACAGCTAAGATGATAAGATACTGCGCAGAACCCAATATATATATATCATGTTATTAATGCAAATCAATTTTGCGTCATTTTTTTATCGCGAAATTAACATTCTTTGTGACCTAGTGAACTTGTAGTTTTTTATAAGCTGTGGCCGCTGCTAGTAACGTTAGAAAAACTACAGGATCCAATTGTAAACCGGAAACAAAACAGTAGGCACGGCCCACGCATGTGTTTGATCTTGCCTACTCTCTAGCTGTAAAAGAGAAGGCTACCGGATTGTGTGGATGTAAAGCGCGAAACGCTGAAATGGATGCGAACAAAATTCTGAATGGAAAGTTTAGTTTCAAAAAGTTGCCAGATGGGTCGACTGACAAGACCAAAGTTGACCTGAGTTATCACTGTAGCATATCCAGTCTGAAATACCACTTGATGGCCAAACACACAGCTAATGTGAATTCTCCGCCGCCTCCGTGTGAAAACCAGGCGACAATGGATGGCTTTTGACAGAGGCATATGGATACCGCAATAAGAACAAGCTTACTGCAGCCATAGCCAAGTAATGTTCATTCTTTCTGGTGAGAAATAAGAGGCTGGGTTGATAAGCCTCTGGTGAATAAACAGAAGAGCAGTATAGTCTGACTGTTTGTATGTTCAAAGGAAACTTAAGAAAAGAAAGTTTAAGCCATGGTTTAACTGCACTATAGCCTGAGTCCTAGTTTGCAATGATGTGCACTTTGTAACTTTATCTTGGATCACCCTGTTTTGATCCCTTAGAAAGGGTTGTTGAAGGGGCTTTTTTGTAACCAAGTATTCATTTTTTTGTCATCTGTTTATTGACAGTGTTAAATTGTGTGAGAGTTTGCTTCAAATGTGAATGACTGCTCAAAGTGAGAATGTTAGTGTGAAATATAACACTACACGTTGTTGTTGTTGTTGTTGTTGTTGTTTTCAATAAAAAACATTTGCACAAAGCAAGCCTATCCACTTTTCCATGTTGATAAGAGTATTAGATAAGAGTAAATCATAATTAATGGGACATTTAGAATAGATAAAAATGTGCGATTAATTTGTGATTAATCGCGAGTGAACTATGACATTCATGAGATTAATCGCAATTAAATATTTTAATCAACTGACAGCACTAATATATATATATATATATATATACACACACACACACACACACACACACACACACACACACACACTGTATAGGCTTTGCTTAGCTGATCAGAAAGAGTGGAAACGGGGAGGAAATCTCCGAGCACCTGTGAAGCTCACTAATATTATTGTGTTATGTGCTGGACTTTTCCTTGTTCGGGACCAATAACTTGTAGATTAAACAGACAGTGAGTTAAGTGAGTTTATTTATTTATTTACATTTGGACCAAACCAGGTGAGCTGATTCCCCTGTTTCCAGGCTTTGTGCTAAGCTAAGTTACCCGGCTGCTACCTGAAGCATCATATCTACTGTACAGGCATGTAGGGTTGGTAATCTTCTCATCTAACTCGCGGCATGAAATGTCTGACTATTCCCTTAAATCTGCAATAATAGGAATAAACAGTGCAGTACAGCTACAGCGGCATTGGTGGTTGTGGAAACCTTAAATTTGTGTTTACTACATTTTCAAATGACAAAACAACATTCTTAGACCTTCCCACTTGTCTAAAGTGAAATATTTCCTGTTGAAACAGGACAAATAGGGACGTGGCATTTACAGCCAATGGGATACCAATTAAGATAAGATAAGATAAGATAAGATAAGATAAGATAAGATAAGATATACCTTTATTAGTCCCACAGTGGAGAAATTTCAGGTATTACAGCAGCAAAGTGGATAGTAAAAATAGAGGGCATCAGTAAAAAAGACATTAAATATAAAAAAGCAATATAAACAACAAGGCTACTTTTGGTATTTGCTACTTTTGCCATTTTAAATGTAAGTATTTCATTATATGTTTATATTTCATATTTTTAGTTTTTAACTTTAACATCTAAAATTAAAATGTATTTTAATTGTTAGGTTTTTTTCTACAAAATATTGTTTTCATGTGGCTCTTTGAGAAAAAAATGAAAAGAATGAGTCAAAGACTTTTTTTTGGCATTGTTTATCTGAATTGACTGGTTGATGTTTGACCTCCATCTCTGCTGCTATTTGTTGCCAGCCTCTGTGTGAATGTTGCTAAATTGCAGGCTACCTGCTGTCTGAATGCTGTACTGACCATGCTTCCGTAAGCTAACGTGTTAAAGGTTCCTCAAGCTAGTGTACTAACAGCTTTTATGCTAATGTCCTAGCCTTCTGTGCTGTTGGCTGAATGTGCTGGCTCTCCCATTAGCCACTCTAATTCCCATTATGATCTGCTTGCTTGGAGAGAGGTCACCTGTCAGGGTTTCAAAACATTTCTCCATCCTCTCAGTAAGCATTCGTGCTCATTGCCATGGTAATCTCTGCATGGCCCCGTCCCACCTCACCCCACCAGCTCACACTCTTGTCTATGACCTTTGCCCTTGGTGTCCATTGGTTAACCTCCTGCCTTTTCTTTCTCTTTTTACTTTCTGGCTGGATCGCACCTTGTCTTCCTCCTCCTCCTCCCTCTTCCTCTTCTCTTTATCGACATTCCCTCTTTTCATTTTCCTCTCGGTCATTTCAAACTGCCTCTGAGCTTTCTGTTTTGGTCAATGGTTTGTGCATTTCTCTTGTCCTCATCCTTTTCATCTCATATCTTTGTTCTCTCTGCTCTTTTCTTCTCTCATACCTTCGCTCCATCATCTATACCCTCTTTTCCCCCATTTTTCCCTCTTTGCTCCCTCACTTGTATCCTTCTTTATTTTTATTTTCACCATCTTTTCATCATGTTTTATTTTTTCTATCATGTTTCTTCGTCACTTCTAATCTCCTCCTTCTCTCATCTTCCCTTCTGGTTTTTGGTTCTTCCTTGTCTTTGTTGGAGAATATTTTTTTCCTCTCCATGCTTGAACTTTTTTTTAACTCCGTCACTTCTGTATCACCAACTTTCTTCCCTCCTTTTACTCATCCCTTTGTTTCCTCCTCCCATTTTTGTTCCATCTTCATTGTCTATTTTTTACCTTATCCTCCCCCATCTCCTTCATCCTTTATTCTCTACTACCTCTGTAATTTGCTTGTTTCCACCTCTGTCTCTTCCCTACCCCTCTTTCTCATCCCCTGGCTATTTTCTCTTTCCCTTTCCTTCTTCATGCATCCTTTCATCCTTCCTTCTTTCCTTTCTTCCCTCCTTCGTTGTCTCACTTCCACCTCCTGCCCTTTTTCGTCCCTCCTTTCTTTCATTTTTTTTGCCCTGTCTTCCTAATGGGGTGCCAGTCGTCCCTCTGTTCACCCTATGACATCATCCAGTGCCGTCTGCAGCCCGTTCGTGCCACAGTTCAGGTGCTGGTTGCCTTCGATACATCCTCTGTGGACAGGAAACGGGAAGAGGAAATCTCAGCTCCAAACCTTGTCTACTTCAGGGGGTCAGAGACTCCCTCATTGGTTTCTGTTACCACTCAAACTCCACCTCCCGCATGGCAAATCTGGGACCTTATTGGCTCAAGCCTGCTTCACATCCTCTGCCTAGTTCTGCTGTTCGTGGCCTATAGTTGGAGTGAGCTAACATATCTGTGACAGCATCCTGTCTGTCACCTGCCAGCTCCACCCTGTTTCTGCAAAGATACTTCTCCTTATTTGAGGTGCATTTATGTCACATGGGAAAAAATCACACTTAAAAATATACTTTCACTGGAAGTTTTCAGTAGTGTTAACATTTCTGTTAGCTCATTCATGTTCACTATTTGCTAAAAAAATCTGAGTATAGTAATTAATTGCATTGTAAAATTATTTGTTACTCTTCTCAGAGAGAATACAATAATTCTTGTCATTTTGTCAATAGTCAAGTTGGATTTTCCTCAAAACATCAGACTCAGTGGACCACCCAATGGGTAAAGGGAGCAAAAGCTGTTTATTTTGAAATGGAAATGATGATCAGCTCCCATTTTTAATGTCACATCGAGAGGGATCCGATTTTAAGCAAGAAAGATGATTTGGTCTGTAAGTTGTAGACTACAATGTTAATAATCAGCTCTGAAATTTGGTTTTGGAGACCTCTGGTTGATGGATTGATGATATTAATAAGAGGAGTGATGAACACATGAATTAAACACATCTGCCCTCTGTTAACTGTGATGTATTCAGAGCTAGAGCCTCTTGTAGGAAAGACGCTAGCCAAAACACATTTCTAGTCACTGTCAAAGCTCCTTCATAACCTATGTTGCCCCTTTCTACATCAAGTCTGACTACTAGAGGAATAGCAGAATTTGAGGGTGTACTTACTCTTCAACATTTGTGATAGACACAAGCTCAAAAAAAAAAATTAAAGTGACCATTCAAAAACTGCTTTCATGACATCTCAATGATCCAATCTGAGATCATAAAAATTGATATTATCTTAAAACCACAACACTTTTGTTCATCCCATGTGGTACAAATGCAGTGTCAGCATGAGCCAACGCCTTTCTCTTCACCTCCTGCTCCTTGTTAAAATTTCTCTTCTTGTCACCCATTTAGGAAACATCAACTCACAAACATGTTTGTGTCTTTGCAATAAATTAGCACTGAAACTCTTAACAGAGGCAAGGCATGTGGAGCAGCAGCTTATTCAAAGTCAGTGATGTCTTATGAACATGCTGTACAGCAGGGATAATCTAATCTGTGTGGGACTGAAAGGGTCCTTGGCTCAAAACATGTGTGATGAAACTCTTGTTTTGTTCACCTGTTGCCATGAAAACTTTTTGGTCATTGTCATGTGTCCAGCAGCCATTTGGCAACATCATGGAGGTCTAAGTGGACAACTGGCTGTCGGCAGATATTTTTATTTTTTTAATTCCATCAACTGGGTGTGAATACATTTAGTTATTCTCTAAATAAAGATAAATGCTTTATAAGGTGTTGCCAATGCAGATTACAGTGACGGTGGTTCTCAGTGGCGTTTACATGTGCATGACATTTAAAAAGAAAAATCTGTTTATTCACTACCAAACCACATTTATGGTTAAAGATGCACCCTCCACATTGTGTTACAAATTCATGGTCTAAGGTTCAGTTTATTCATCCATGAAAACATGGAAACACTGTGTTAAATTCTAATCATCCAACACTGAGTACATAAAATGTAAATACATACCAAAAGAACAAAGATATAGATAAATAGCCTTCCTTGGCATTTGTACAAGTAAATCTTGACCTTTGAGTTGAGGCAGAGCTGTGCACAAGCGCAGGACAAGGGAACTGGCAGGGGAGGGGATATGGTGGGAGTGAGGGGTGTGGTAAATCTGGCATGCTAATGTCATGTGATTGCATTGTGAAGGAGAGATGGCAAGATCAACAATCTTTCTCCAGAATGGCTCACCCCATGCTAAAAAGAGATTCTAGAAACTAGCAGTTAGTAGATACTTAAGCTACTGTGCTAATATCTCAGCATGGTTTCAGTGATTTAATTAAAAAGTTTGGGCTTAGTTTGGGCTTTCCTTAAAATTTTATTATATCAGTTTCAAGCATTCTTGAAATTCATGATGAAATGCCGTTGTTTATATGCAACCTAGATATCTGAAAAACTTTCTTCAACTAAATTTACAGTTTTAATTCAAAGGTTGTTTGACCCAGAATCAGTGCTTATTGGCCTGTCTTAACAACAACACAATGACATTTAGCTTGTTAGCTAGTTAACCACAGTATTTGTTCAGCTAACAATCTAAAGTCAGTCAAATGGAATAGTGATCTTTAGATCTCGGCCAGACAGAAATTAAACATGTCCATCAAATTATTTTGAGAATGTTGTACTTTAAAGAATACAATCAGAAGTGCTGAAGACCTCCAATATGGCAGCCAAATGGCACTGCAGAAGCTCCTCTGTTTGATCACTGATGTGTTTATAAGATGTTTTTAGTGACACTAACAAGAATAGCAGCTTTGAATATAAGGTGATTCCTTGCACGTGTAAAATTTGTAGTGTCAGAATGACTACAGTTAGTGACTTGGTGTGGTGTTTTTTCATAGTTGTTTCCATATTTTAGAAGGCTGAACTGAATGAGCACATGACTCCTGAATGGAGATATTCAGTGGCTGACCATGAGGGTGAGGAACAAACTGAAGCCATATGACAAGAGTTATAGATTATGTAAAACAGATTAAATCTTGGGTCTTCATTTACCTAAAAAACTTATTTGAGTGTGATATTTTGAAATTTAAGAAAAATGTAGATTTTGTTTTATTAATTTTGTCCTGATCTAGTACTTAATTGAGATGGCTTTTAATTTACATCAACCAACTCTACTGTATCCCGTGTAACTGTTTTTGGAGACCATTTGAAGGGCTATAGACATTAGATGAGTTTATTAAATTAGATATATATTAGATGTTTATATTACAGCTTGATACACAGAGGATTAGAATGTCACCGTGTTTGTAATGTGTAAAGGAATTAAAAACTGAAGAATAATAGTATTTGCTAAGCCCACTACAACTAAAAAGCAGAATTTTGCCTGGCCATGTAAGCAGCTGATTGGCTGTTGGGTTAATTTAAAGAAACTAAATTAATGCAGCTGTCTGTCACTGGTACTTGGCCTTTAAATACTGATGTTAAGGAAACAGAAAATGCCTTGTATTTCTGATATATAGAACAATGAATATTTCACATGAACCAGTTTAAGATGAGAAACTCCATTGGTGTTGATACAATATTAATTTCTGTTTGTATGGATGTGATTATTGAAGCTATACATATATTCATATTCTGTGAATTAAGTATTCTCAATTTCAATTGCTGTTTCAACATTCTCTGCGCAGATTTTGATGTGAATGGATTTCATGTATGAGGGGGATTATTTTCATGACTTGATATTTGACAGTGTTGAAGACTGAGGTAATAAATGCAATTTAGGATGTTGTCTGAGTCATTGTTTAAGTTAGACGTATAAAGGGCTCGAAGCAGACTTCAGCCAAAAACTTGTGGACTTCACCTGACCTGAACTAGGTCTTAAAGAAATGGTTCTTCATTTGATCTGCTGACTCTGGACTCTTAAGGACTCTTAACTTAACTTGTTGTTAAGTGACCAACATTCCACATGTAGGTCACCTGAATCCACCTGAGCCAGAGCACCGTTTACTGGTGGAGACTGTGACATAGTGAAAAATCTCAGAAAAAGCTAGCAAGTTGATTTGAGAGTTCATGTCACACACTGTTCCCAACTGTCGAGAATGACCTGTTTGGGCTCAGGTCTCGCTTTTTTTTTTTTTTCTCGAATCCATGTCTGGTTTCGATTACAAATTTATGGACCAGTGAAGACTACTACTTTTTGAATGTCTTCTTGCCTTTGTATATACTGGGTCTGAATCTCCAAATATGTCAAACCTTCAAGTTTTTCAGGTTTTTGAGTATTGAGCTTCACACAGGGTCACTAACAGGATGTGTCAATGTTGCATGGTGGTGGTAATGCAGTTTGAATTTTGTTATCAATACAAAATATGAAGCTATAGGCTACATAATGCTGATAAATTATTAAATCATGAAGTGTTTTACGTGTGAATAATTTTTACATGAAATAAAACAAAAATCTACCAACTGGCATTAAGTTTGGTAATATATAAACATCAAGTAGGCTGGAGACAGTGAGCGCTTTTGGCAGTCTTGAATTGAGAGTGTGTGGCTGTGGCTATTTTCTGGAAGCAGTACTGTATGTATCAGTGCCGGTCCAGTACGTACCAAACTCAAAAAGTCTCAGTAGAAAAGATTTGTTCACCCATTTTTTTTTTTATTTTCAACAGTAGCGGAGATGAGACAGCAAACTGTGCATGCAGGCAGACTTGCAGAAACACATTTTACATCATTTTACATTGACAAATATTGTTTCTAAATCCTTTGCTGCCCTTGTCCCTTTTCTGCCTCTTCATCTGCTCCTACATTCCATCCTGTTCTTTTCTCCTCCATCTCTCCTTCCCTCTGACTCTGGTCTCCCAGGACAAACTGTGTCTTCCTCACCACATCCTGGAGGAGAAAGGCCTGGTGAAGGTGAGCATCACAGTCCAGGCTCTGATGGATGAGGCCTCCTACAAACACACCCTCCTGACGTGAGCAGCTTGAACTGACTGAGACGTACAACAACATACAACTGGTTCAACATGCTGACTTGATTTCATGTGACACCCCTCTGTGATCATTCTGCACCCCTCTCTGTAATATGAAAAAGTGTATTTATCCCATTTAAGGATGCCAAATGGTGTTAATGGGAACTAACCGGTCAGACGTGGATTTATTTACTAATTCCTGAGAGAGAACTTCTGGGTGGATTTAGAATTCAGTATCATGCCAAGCAGGTAGACTGGTGATAGAGCTTAATTTTACCACCTTATGACTGGTTGCAGTCGATTTCTCATCATAAATGTTTTTTTTATCAGTTTCAGGTGGAATGCATGTCAAAATTAACTCTGATTTCCTCCCATTTCTTCAGGTAAACTCAAGACACAAACTGAATGGCATAAATACAACTCCATTAATCCTTTGTTTGTTTGTTTGTTTGTTTGTTATTGAGAAGTTCTTACACTGGTTATACCAAAAATTATTAGGACCACTCTGAGAGTGAGAGAGAATAAAATCAAATCATCAAAATTCCTAATATTATGGGAATAGAGTGGTATGTGGGAGTTAAAAAGTAACATTACAAAATAAAGTAATTTTACAAGAATATTTGTAATATTTTGTGATTTAGTTCAGATTTTATTGGAAAAAGATATTTTACAAGAGAAAGTTGCCGCATTTGAGTTATTTAAGTTGTAATATTGCAAGATGTAGCTTTTTTCTTGTAATATTATAACTTTCCTCTTAAAAATAAATGATTATATTATTTATTTTCATAAAATTACAACTTTGTTCTTGTAATATGAGTCATCACTTTTTTCTTGAAATTATTTTATTTATATATGTTACATATTTTTCCTTTTATTACTTAATTCTAAAAATCTGAGATGTACTTGTCTATAATCATGGCTTTAATACTTGCACAGAAATACCATAGACAGGGACATATTTCAAAAAGCTAGTATTTAAACCTAAATTAGATTTAGAGTTGGCAGAGCTGTTTAGCCTTTTCATCATTCAGTCTGAACCATTTCGCCTGGCATTCGACTTCACCTGTTGATATCATGCAGTCTTGAGCAAAAACTCTTGAATGATTTTACAAACCATTAGTTACATTTACAGATTTTTTTCCTACAGAGGTTTCAGGTGAGTGCTACTGGACTCTGTGAGTATTTGTCATCTTGCTCTCAGTTCCCTGAAGAGAATAAAAGCAAAATGCTATATTCTTAGCATAGATTGAGACAAATTTTAATGACAATTTGCATTTTAACATGAAGATACCCATAATATAAAGAGAAGCTGTTTGAGTAGTTGTATACATTAAACAGAAGCATACCCAAAAATGTTTTCCTCTAATATATTTTAGGTATAATTGTGTATGTTTTCTAAAAGTTTTGTTGTAACTTTCTGTGGAGCTCCATGCATGCATGTCCCTGAACCAGGTCTGAATCTGTGTTAACATTCCACTGTGGGGACACTACACTGTAAGTTTGGGGTTTTGGGGTCTTTTTTATATAGTCTTTTCTCACCTTGAATCTTTCTACAGATGTTGGGAATCTGTGTTCATTTCAGATGTAGTTAATTTACGAGATTGATTTTGCTATTTTTTGCCAAGACACATGGTGTCAATGGGAAGCCAGAAAAGAAAAGTAAAATGTCACTATCTTTCAAGGGCAAATAATGATTTTAATTATTACACATATTTTTTTGAGGTCCTCCTGTCTGCAAGCAATAGAACACCATCTGTATTTTACTGTATGACTTAATGCAGCTGCAATCTTAAACCACGTTCGTAAACCAACCAATCATCTACAGAGCCTTTCTGATCTTGATTTCTATGTAAATATTTATTTTCATCAGCATTCATGCTGGAAGCTACTTTATAAATATCAGTTGTATATTAGATATTTATACTTGAGGATAAGGCAGGTGCAAGGTCAGTTTGGATGATATATCTTCAAGTCAAAATTCTTAAGCCCATGAGTTTAAAAAAACAAAAAAAAAAACAAACTCAAAGCCACTGAATTTTAAAAATTGAAATGAAAAAATGAATAAATAAACTGCAAACTATATTAAACAAGTGAACACGTGGCAGTTGAAGGTCTTCTTAAACATTTGTGTGATTTTTTTCTAATTTGTGCCTGTGTGTGCAGATTTGTGTGTGATGCCAATCATGGCATAATGGCATAAAAAGAAGTTTGTGTGTGTGTGTGTGTGTGTGTGTGTGTGTGTGTGTGTGTGTGTGTGTGTGTGTGTGTGTGCATGTGTGCATGTGTGTGGCTTGTTTTTCTGTATGTGTGGGGTCCCATCAAGGGAAGCCAGCTCACAGTGTGGGGTCAAACAACTTTGTGTGGACCGAAATACTGGACCATAACATTTACATCAGGGTAAGGATTGGGTTAAGCAAGTAGTAGTAAGAGTAAAGGTTGGCTTAAGTCTACAGGAAATTAATATAAGTCTGCATAATGTCCCCACATGTCCAATGGAAACAAATAGTGTGTATGTGTGAGAGAGAGAGAGAATGTGAATGAGTTAATTTTTGTAAACTATGGACATTTTGGCCGGTCCTCACAAGTTCAGTGGGCTATTTGAAAGATAAGACTTGGTTTTAAGGGTCAGGTTGGATTAAGGTTTTGGTTAGGGGTTCAGGTCTGGTTTAGGGTTAAGCATTAGGTGATGGTTAAGGTTAGGGTAAGGGGCTAAGGAATGCATTATGTCAAGGAGTGTCCTCACAAGAATACTGCATAATTACCACAAAGATCTTAAAGGGGCAGTAAGTAATTGTTGACCTCGATCAACCCTGCTGGCAACTAGGACAACCTGCAGCTTTCAGTAAGACTTACATTACCTTCTCTCATACAACTGCCGCAGCTGATAATGTTTCATATGAACACACATCTCAAGCATATGAAGCAGGGTAACTTCAGGTGTAACTCTGGGTTTTCAGGGTTATGAGTGAGTTTCATAAAACATCCCATTGAGCTCAGTGCGTGGATTGTGAGAGGGCAAGAGTGTTCAGGGACTATTTTAAATGGCTGAATAATGTTAAATTGGTTAGCGTGTTTGTTTCAGCTGCTAAAGTTAATGTGCTTGTTAGCTTGTTTTGCCTGCAAAGGCTTAATGTTTGTGCTTAAACTCTGGCTAGTAACAATGGTTTCAAATGTGTGTTGGGTATTGTTGAGACAGCTGGATGATAATCATTGGGAAGCCAGGGTGAAAACAGTGAAGCCCAACTGTATGTGACAAACACCAGCTAAATACTGGCTAACAGCACTTTTTGCTTTGTTATTGCGGCTCTTCAAAGGCATTGCTAAGGTAAAATCAGCTGTAACATGACATGAAATGTTGAACTTTTGTAGCAATATTTCAGAGAGTGTCTGATTAGCCTCATTGAAGACTCTGCTACTCCACAATATTACCGGTGAAGGGGCAAAAGTGTGATCTGATAAACTGAGTTGGTGGCTGTTAATAATCCTAGCAAACTCAACTCTATCTTTGAATCAAACATTTAGGTCTAGATTTGTCAGTAGGCAAAATTGCTATTATTTTTGTTATTGGTATTCAGTCTACTCAGTTATAGGTAGTCAGACAGCAATAGTTATATAATAATAATATAATTCATAAGAGAAAAAGTGATCCAGTTTATTACTTTATAAACATAAATGTAAATATATGTAAATATAAATTAATTAGTATAATTCTAATATTAAAACAGAGCATTGAAATAAGGCAAGAAAATAAAAAAGCAGCAGTAAGTAAGAGATAGTAGTAACAACAGCAACATTAAAAACATGTAAAGGAAATGCTTGTATCATCTGTTAAAGTAGGAATTCACAGGGGGACATATTGGTGGGTGCGAACCCTGCATGCTGAGCTGATCAAACACTGAACAGTGCTATGTATAAAAACACACATATATGCATTGGTATAAGTGATATTGTCAGTTGTAGGTTACCCTACCTTCCCTTTGGAAAGAAATGCTATTTAAATTACAACATGAGTCATCACAGATTTTTAAAGGAAATTAAATTGTTAATGTAAAGAACTGATGAAATATTTTTACAGGTCAATTATAATAAAGAATCTGTAAATGACCTTTTTAATGGCTTAGGGCTCATGGTGAAGAAGACTGAGTCTGTACTGATACCACAGGAGCAGAGTCATTGGTTTTGTCACATATTTGCATACCACCCCTTTAAAACCCAAATCTTGGCGGATCTTGTATTGTGTTATGCTAAATGCCATAGTAAGACCACATCAGGTGTCTGACCCTCTTGAACTAGCAAAATAAATAACTAAATGCTTCCACTGGATTGATTTGACAGTTGCCAAAACAAACATTAACACTTTTTTGATAAAACTAAAACTAAACCAAACTGACTACTTCCCTGACAACACGTGCACTTTTAACTTCTGTATTTATTTGTTTGTGTTGGCAACAGAGAAAATCTTGAATCATTGTTAATCTGAATTGATAACAGATTGATGAACTGAAACAAATGTGACGCTGATATAAATTTTGTAAATGGAGAATTGCTTACTAAACATAGAGCAGTTTTGTTTTTCAGATCTCTCATTAATTTGTTCATCTATTGTCCAGACATGGCCTGTACACACATTTTTGTACTTTTCTGACTGGGAGAAAATACATTTTTTTTTAATGTGACTTCTTTCCCAGTTTGTTGAAAGTTTGACATTACAGACCCGTTTGTCTCGCATTTAAGACAAAAGGGTATGTTTCATCTGTTATGTCTTTTGACTGTGAAACTTTGTGTAATTTCTTGTACAGCACCTCCATTTACATGCATGAAATGTCCTTTTAATGTTTCCTTAACTGCTGTGACTGCTACATATGCATCACTTTTTCAGTAAAGACTTGACTTGTCAAAACAAATACACCTTTTGTTGGATCACTGCACTAACAGAGAACTACTTGCACAAAATCGATGATTTTGTACTTAACATTTCAAGAAAATTTGGAACCCAAAACAAATGCATCATAGTTTAAAATAGATTGCACTTCTTTTGGATGGGATTCTCAATATGACCAATGTCCCACCACAAAAAAACAAAACAAATTCTACATTTGAAATTAGCAGGGGGGCGGCACGGTGGAGCAGCAGGTAGCGCGCGTGCCTCACAGCAAGAAGGTCACCGGTTCGATCCCCGGGTCAGGCGGGGGCCTTTCTGTGTGAAGTTTGCATGTTCTTCCCATGCATGCGTGGGTTCTCTCCGGGCACTCTGGCTTCCTCCCACAGACCAAAAACATGCTCATTAGGTTAATTGGTGACTCTAAATTGTCCCTAGGTGTGAATGTGAATGCTTGTGTGTGTGTTGCCCTGCAGTCGGCTGGCAACTGGCTCAGGGTGTACCCTGCCTCTCGCCCGTTGACAGCTGGGATAGGCTCCAGCCTCCCCCAACCCCGAAAGGGATAATCAGGGGTATAGAAGATGAATGAATGAATGAAATTAGCAAGGACAAAATTCTTGAATTTGATAAATAAAAAGATTATCTTAAATGAACCCCCTTCAACTGTCTATCTTCCATTCCAGTGCTAACCTGAATGTGGATAAAATTATTTAATGTTGCAGCTCTTTAAGACTTTCCAAATGTGGTCAGACCAATGGATCAAATTCTGATAGTGAAACAAGCCATTTTGTGGGGTTTGTGATGCTCCAAAAAAATCCATCCACTGTGTGTGCATCATGGGAACTTGAGTATACACGGTTCTTGACTGACGTCTTCTTCAACAGGCAACAGCAGTCTGAGCTCATGGGTAATATGGTATACAAACTTGTCGGCTATGTCAAAAATTATGAACAAAACAAATCAAAAATTTCTTGAAATAATTAAAACTGGTGGTCATGATTTAAACTTACATGATTGTTACATCATCTGGGAGAGCCCTATGTTTCAATGTTCAGTAACATTGAGGATTTTGTTTCAAGAAAAAAATGGAACACAGAACGGGGGAAAACAGCCGATCAACCACCAGTCCCTCCCTCTTTGCAACTCTATACAACAGCTCTGCCCTAAATTATACCTTTAGACGGATGGAGGAGGGCTGTGGTTCATAGAGAATAGAATATTGGGGAAGCAACTATGTTCTCAGTACCACCAGTCTGGCTACTGGCAGATACAGAACAGTGGGTGACAAAGACTGTGAAAAGATAGCATTTATCACCAAAAGGGACCTCTAAACTTGGATAAAGGTGTGGAAAGGCTGACATAGGTCTGGAAGTGTCTATACAGCTGAAGCCATCTAAATGTTATTTGCTTCACAAGGAAGTTCTCTTCCTTTGCCTTGTTGTGAGTGGGCTGTGTAATTACAACTAGTGCTGTCAATATTTAATCGCGATTAATCTCATGAATGTCATAGTTAACTCGCAATTAATCACAAATTAATCACACATTTTTATATCTATTCTAAATGTCCCTTCAATTATCATTTTAATACTATTATCAACATGGAAAAGTGGATAGGCTTGCTTTGTGCAAATGTTTTTTAATTGAAAACAACAACGTGTAGTGTTGTTTCACACTAACATTCTCACTTTGAGCAGTCATTCACATTTGAATGAATCAAATCTCACACAATTTAACACTGTCAGTAAACAGATGACAAAAAAATAAATACTCGGTTATAAAAAAGCCCCTTCAACAACCCTTTCTAAGGGATCAAAACAGGGTGATCCAAGATAAAGTTACAAAGTGCACATCATTGTAAACTAGGACTCAGGCTATAGTGCAGTTAAACCATGGCTTAAACTTTCCTTTCTTAAGTTTCCTTAGAACATAATGGCATCCATATGCCTCTGTCGAAAGCCATCCATTGTTGCCTGGTTTTGACAGGGAGGCGGCGGAGAATTTGCATTAGCCATGTGTTTGGCCATCAAGTGGTATTTCAGACTGGATGTGCTATGGTGATAACTCAGTTCACACCGACAATACACACAGATAATTTTGGTCTTGTCAGTCGACCCATCTGGTAACTTTTTGAAACTAAACTTTCCATTCAGAATCTTGTTTGCATCTATTTCGGCGTTTCGTGACATCCACACAAACCGGTAGCCTATTTTTTTACAGCTAGCGAGCAGGCAAGACCAAACACGTGCGTGGGGTGTGCCTATTGTTTTGTTTCCAGTTTACAATTGGATCCTGTAGTTTTTCTAACGTTACTAGCAGTGGCCACAGCTTATAAAAAACTACAAGTTCACTAGGTCACAAAGAGCATTAATCTCGTGATGAAAAAAATGATGCCGTTAAAATTGATTTGCATTAACGCGTTAATAATGTGATATTTTTGACAGCACTAATTACAACCACAATTTTGTTTCTGCTTTTGCAGAACTAGAGCTAGCCTTATAGCCTTATAAAGATGGGTGTTACATTCCTGTGGATATATGACCATCAGGATGCTTTTACACATTTACACATCTCTGCTTTTCACATTTTCCTTTCTGCAAGGTTTCACCTTATTTTTTAAACTTTAATCAGGATCCCATTGTGAAGTGCATTTAGCATCAAAATCATCTCCATGTGAGAATACAGAGTGAAGGATGCCTCTCCTGTACAGTTGTTAGGTATTTTAATCCATAATCAAAATGATCTCAGTATGCAATTTGCTGGGTGGCTGTTGCTATGAAGGCAACCCATCATAGTGGATGGACAGGGAGAGCCTTCCCGATGCCAAGCAGAGCAGATTGCCAGACTGTTGTAAGCAAGAGCTAACCAAGGCAATTGTGTAGCTGGGGTGCCCCTGTGCAGTGGCGTTGCAAGGGTCTCTTGGGGCTCCAAGCAAGAAATCCCTGGGGCCCCCACCCCATCCGTGCACGCAGCAAAAATGTGTTTTTTGCACATAAATGCACAATTCCTGGGACATTTGAGATGAATACTGAAAAAATAGATTAGTGGTTCTCAGAGTGAGGTCCAGGGACCAACAAATGCTGAAAGCCCAGGCCTATCAATATTCATTGTAAATAAGTGGCCGGGGCCCTCCTAGAGGCCGGGGGCTCCAAGCAACTGCCTGGCTTGCCTGTCCACAAGCCCCACCCCTGCCCCTGTGTGGAAAGGAAAGTCTGTAGATTTATAAGGGTGGAGCCCCAGGAAAGGACAGGAGCCACTCACCAGGATATGGCAATTTTCCCAGGGCGACCAGCTGATGGAGAGAAAGAGACTCCGGCTGCAGTTCAGGTTAATCTGAAATTCCTCCCCTGACCTGCTGTTGCCACACTACAGTCCCCATTCCCCACTGATCATTGTAATTTTAAGAACATAAACTCTCTCTTCGATCTTTATTTCAGAATTGCTGTGGTGGTTTAATCTAGTCACTCTTAAACCTCAATTAAAAGTACACTGTAGTTAATGTATAACTCAAGTACTTCAGATTTGTTCTTCAGTAAATATATTCTACCATCGTCACAGTATTGGAGCTGTACTATCACAGCTCAAGTGGTGAGGAGAGCAGGTATTCACATGCTGCAGCTGCCATCTCACGCCAGCTTAGCAGAGGTACTGTGTCACCAGATTTTGAGTTACTTTCTGTCATCTGCCACACCAGGAGTCTCACCTGCCTCCTCCTTTCAAATACTCTTGCTGGCAAAAAGAGTTGCCCCAGCCCTTCGTAGCCAATCAGGGCCCACGTAGGCCCCATTCAGCCTGTCAGCTCAGGGGTGAAGTCCAGGCATGTTTCTCTTTCATGCTTTTCTGACTGTAGCTGCGGGAGTGAGAGCAGCTACATGCTAAGAGGATGAGAAAGAAGAGGAGAAAATCCGGTGAGAAGAGGAAGATAAAGCCAGCTCACTTGCCTGCTGTGAGTCCGGACCTGAGCAGCTCAGCAACAGGAAACGAGTCAGTAAGACAAATCGGATACCTGTTACAAAAAAATAAAAGCTCATTAATACTTACCATCATCGTCCATGCTAATGCTAGCTCGGTGTCTTGCAGTCCTTACCTCCCATGTAGTGAGACGTTACAAGCCCGAAGCTGATGTGCTCAGCTTTGAACACAGAGCAACGGTGAGAAATGTGTCCCTCTTAGCTGCTCTGATATCATTTTTTTATGTGCTCAGTATGCTAAAGAAAGCTATGGTGGTATTAAAGCCCATGGGGGTGAACTGAGGTGAATAATGGTGCAATATTTTGAATATGTGACTGCAGCCAGCACATTTTTTTTTTTTTTGGTTGATAATTTCATGCCAATGAAATTTGGAGTAAATGCAAATCACAGAATGAATTTATTTCATCTCACTTGTGAGTTTAAAGTAATTCAGAGAGTAATTTTTGGTGCAGTTTTTTTCTTGCTTTTCTATTGCACAGGAGGAGTAAATTAGCACTCTTCTTTAATATCTCTGAAACTAATTCAATATAAGAACCTACTGTTATTTTATTTGCACTTTTATGTTACTCCAGTTATGATATGCCAGTTATGATAAGCATACATCATAATATCTCACTAGTATTAATCACTTACAGTGATGGATATTCTTGAGACACTGTTGACATGAACAGTAAAACATGAGAGTTCTTGACTGTTTAACCCTTATATTGAACCTTGATATACTTTGAATGTCGTACAACTAAAAGCTAAGGTTGATCAGATTGAAGTTTTATGTATGAGATTTAATGCAATACTTGTATTCTGACAGCAAAACAAAGGATGCATCCGAGAATAGGGTGTAATATTTGTGACCTTGTCTATAGGTCAGGTTTTTTGAGTGGATGAGAATCCAAGGACCAGGACGAAATCCCGATCGTGTCAGATGGCAAGCTAAAGAACTGTGAAGAAGAAACACAGAAGAAGATACACACGTACTCTCTCACACATATATTTGCATTCCATGAACTTTTGAAACCAGATGCACCTGCAAAGACTTTTCAATTTCATAAGGGCCCCAACGAACAGTGCTATTTCATTTTCTGTGTGCACACTTTTCTTATGTTTTGGGGTATTTTGGGGTTATATAATTGTATTTTAGTACAAATTGGCCATTGTTCTTTATTCTTTGTAACAACATAAGAGTTGCTACTCAAATCTTATTTCTGTGTTGACTCATTACTGTTGCTCAACTACTTGGCTCTTGTCAAATCTGGATTCTTCTGATCCAAGCCCTTTGTCTTATTACCAGTCTACACTGTTAATATGCTGTAATCCACTTTCATATCACTAAATTGGTTACACATGCATGTATTAGTAGTTAATTTATTGCATGTTTTATGCTTTTATTAGATGTGTTTTAATCCTTGTTTTTTCGTAGTAGAATTCACTTCGGCCCTTGATGTGTCACTTGATGTAAGATCAGATACACCTGTGGAGTGGTTGGCATGATTAACCAGTCAGGAGAGAGAAGCATATGGAGGCAGCGCCCATGGCGTTTGATTGAAAAACTCTGACAGGCTGGACCGAGAGGTTGGTTTTCAAATCTCGACCTGGCTAGTAGCAACTGGCCAGGTCGAGATGGCGCAACGGGCAGAGAAACAAGAGTGCAGGTGGATGGCCCCCAGCGTGTGAGGTTGGAGGAAAAGAGCCAGCACAGCCAAGGAGGAGACAGGACTGCCACTGTCAAGCTACACACTGGGACAGGCCAAACACCGCCATCGTTTCCCCCCTCATGGACAACTGAGTGGCTTTTAGCCTTTTTAGCTCTTAGTTTTACATTTTGGATTTTCAGCCTTTCAGCTTTTTAGTTTTTAAGTTTGGGACTTTTAACTTTCTCACCACAATTAATTAGATTTTATTCTGGCTTGCTCAATTTATTGCCCCCATTTTAAAATCATTTTAACTGTTTTTAGTGTTAGGCTGGAGTTGTGTATTTTAACTATGTAGCTGAGACCACAATAAATGATTTTAACTCAGTCTATTGTTGTGTTCTTCTTGACACAGTCAAAGCTGCTCTCAGCCCCAGTAAATCATCATAAAGACCTGCTAAATTACAACAAATTTCCTAACCTAACCAACTATTTTCACACCCATAGCCACCTTTGTGGTTTTACACATGCACTGACACTGCTTTATTACTGTACAGTAGTGAAACCATAGATCAACTATTAGTCTACAGTTATGTCTCGACTAGTGATTTTAATAGTTGACTGTCAACCATCCCCACCATACTCCTGGAGCGTCCCCTCCAGGATGCCCCTGGGGACACGGTCATAAGCCTTCTCCAGATCCACAAAACACAAGTGGAGTGGTTTGGAAAAGTCCCACACTCCCTCCAGCACCCTAGCAAGGGTATAGAGCTGGTCCATGGTTCCGTGGTCATAGCGAAAACTGCATTGCTTCTCCTCGATCTGCGGTTCAATAATCAATCGGACTTTCCAGTACCCTGGTGTAGATCTTGCCAGGGAGGCTGAGGAGTGTGATCCCTCTGTAGTTGGAGCACACCTCTGGTCCCCTTTCTTAAAGTACGAGTACTTGTCAACTATTCTGTAAAACCACTAATAATTAATATACAGTTAAACTAACAAGGTTAATATGAAACCCTTACATCTTCTTATATAATGGGATTAACAGCCGCAGTCATAGTCATTTAATTTACCAATCAGAAATCAGCCATTGTAAACAATAATATATAGACCAGGTGTGTCAAACTCATTCCACAAAGGGCCATGTGGCTGCAGGTTTTTCCTCCAATCAATCAAGACCATGCAGTCTGACCTATCAGCTGTCTGAAGACTGAGATCAGCTAATGAAATGAGTCAAGACTGGTGTGCTACTGCTTGGTTGGAAAGAAAACCTTCAGCCACTCGGCCTTTTGTGGAATGAGTTTGACACCTGTGATATAGACCAACAATATGATTGGCTCACAATTAACTAATACGTATATTTCCTACCCATGAACATGTTTAATGGCTTTTGTCTCCAAAACTGAAGAAAAATGAAGAAATGTGTTATTCATTCACTATTTGGTGAGACCAGGCTTCGACATTACACATTTTCTACTTGGTGCTGACTGTGTGTGGTTCCACTTACATTTTTTGTCTTGCTGTCTTCTCCCAAATTGTCATGCCCAACTCTCTGAGGCCCTGAGCCAGAATGGTTTTTAGGTGTGGCCATTGTTAACATCTACGTAATCATACAGCACTTAGTCTACTATACACAAAGTATAGCTCAATATGGTTACTCATTGATTTCTTTGAAGAAAAGCTCTAAAATAAAAAAAACAAAAAAAAAACAAGCATAATGCTTGCTCATCTATGACATCCTATATAAATTACAATGACACCATCAGCAAACCACCCAATGTCACTACCATGATCCATTATCCTTTTTGTGCAATGTAGTACGCAGCATGGTGTTAGTCTGCATAATGTAAATGAGCCACTGATAGAGAAGTAGAAACTATATACACTGGAGAGAGGCACTGTTATGAAACAACAAAAAACGCTCTAGATTGGTTGCAAACAAAATATGATTTAACAGAAGTTGTCCACAAAAACTGGAAACAAAAGGCGAGAGCATAAAATGCTCTAGCAGGTCGCGAACCAACTCTTCTCACAGGCAAGGTTGGGCTGGACTGAGGGCTTAACAACAGGAGGAAGCTCCTAAGGAAAAAGTACAAAAGAAAAAGTCCAAGTACAGACAAGCAAATACAGGAGGAGAGATAACTGGCAGAGGAACAGACGGGTGTACCACTGAGACAAGCAGACGATCCGACTAATACTGGTGGACTGAGCCGGGGTTAAATACAACTGCTGATTAGGTCGTAGATAAGGTGATGACTTGCAGGTGTGAGAGGAGGCAGTGCTGGAGGAGCTGGGCAGGCAGGTGCAGCCCACAGCACGGACCTGAACAAACAGGGAAAGACAGACCACAAGGGGGCAAGGAAACACAGGGAAAACACAAGAGGAAAAGGAGGAAACCAAGCACTGCCTAACATATTGAGTGATACAACAAATAATATGGATTATATGATGTAACACAAACAAATGGATGAAGAAGCTATAGCAAAATAATAAAAGGAATGAGTTTGGCAATAGTGAGAAGTAGTTTTGAAGAAAAATGAGGATGCGAATGTAGTGTTCATTTCTTGAATGGATGACTAAACGAGTCTAATGAAAACTGAAAACTGAAATTGTTATAGCGTAAGACACGAACTCTTTATTAAGTGCATCATGGAAAATGCCTTCTTCTGTGCCAGCAGCACTCCGATGGAGGACTGTCCCAAACTGACACAAAGGAAGGCTGTCGCCCTGTGGCTCCAATCCGCGCTACGGTCCAACGGGGGGAATCAGTCGAACCATGGTGTTGAGAGCCAGTGTTGGACAGAGATGCTTCAGGGGCTGGATCTTCAGCGTCGGTAACAGACGAGGAGTGGCCCTTTTGATGGCTATTTGACCCAGACAGATGGGTTGAGGCTGGCTGCAGGACTTCGGTCCAAAGAGGTTGGCAAAGCTTGGTAGCATGGCAAAACTTCTCAGTTGATAATGAGAGTACTTTCGACGGCCAGTGGAAAATATCTGCAAAAATATTATTACGTGATTCAGCTTTAATGGTTAAGGAAAAGAAGAGTTTGGCTTTAACTCTGAAAAAGTTATGCGGTTTAACGTGGAGAGCACTACAACAATGCGCCAATAGGTGGGCAAAAGACGACTGACGAGCAAAAATTGAAGTTGCAAGAAATAAAGAAAAACTAAAATGCTGAAGAAGTGGAGTTAGTACAGAGTAAAGAGAGTGAGTATAGAACAAAATAGAAGTGAGCACTTGCCTCCTTGATTCACTAAACAAAACCTTTCACAATAAAATTCCACTTCCTGTTAATTAGTTGCTAGTCAACAGGATGACAATATGAAGCTCAGAGGGCAAAAGAAACAGGAGTAAAGTTGTTAGCCCCGATTCTTTTGTTGGAAGCCCAAGAACAGACTGGAGAAATCTTCCGTTCACAGCTGAAGTATTTATTGAAGTCACAGGTAAAGTATAGCAGCGCTGGACTCAGAATGACAGAGTTCTCGCAGGACCTCCGTCAGAATAAGCACAGATCTCTGATATAAGTTCACATTTATCTTCTTGGGCTAAGACAGCCCCGTACAGAAGTTGGACTTACACGACCAAATGTAATTGGCCAGTTACCAAGACGTGGACAGCCCAACCACTGTCCACATCTTTTCCTTGGAATGTGATAAGCAACCTGTGTGTGTGTTGGTTAGGCATGTATCTAATGTAACAGACCTCACTGACAGAAAAGAGAGAAGAGAAAAGTGTCATCTGCCTCTTGTTATCAAAACTGGCTTTCACTAGTCACGTTATCTCACAGCTCTGAACAGTACAAGGACATTCATTAGGTTACATGAGTGCAGTAAGAAAGTACAGAATAAGAACACATAAAATCACTAGACAGCCAAATTGTTACAAAGTCACACAAAATATTCACCAATATTCCCTGACCCTAAATTTAAATATTCTCCCAGCGTGCTCAACAAGAACTACAATTTAACAGCAAACAAAACTAAATGATAAATGGCACTTACATTCCGGCCCCTAATTGTTACTGCTGAGGCATAACAATTACATCTTAACACATTAAAGTGTCATTTAATCTCAAAATCAGAACATATGACTAACTTTTTTTTATCTCATTTTTTACATGAAACTTATGTCATCCTTTAATTTGAACAGTGTTTTTAAATCCACATTTAGTTCATCTCAGTATTTACTCTCTCTAGCCTTGGATCATTTGACACTGTTGTTATAGGCCTGCCATCAATAATGGCCTCAACTTCACATAACAATGTGTGGAGGCGCTCATAATCAAGAGGCTGCTGTTTCAGGATTTGGTTTAGAATTCTCCTCACAGAACGAATCTGTCTCTCCCAGATGCCTCCAAAGTGCGAATCTGCTGTTGGTTTGAATATCCATGTGATAATTTTCTGCATGAGCATCTCTGAGATTTTTGACTGATTCCAGCCTATGATTGCTTCTCGCATTACCTTTTCTACTCCCACTAGATTTGTGCCATCATCTGATCTCATGACTGACACTTGGCCTCTCCTTGCAATGAATCTCCTCAATGCATTAATGCAGGCGTCAGTCTCAAGTGAATGGGCAACTTCAATATGAACTGCTCTTAAAGTAAGACATGTGAACAATACACCATACCTCTTGACTGTACTCCTCTGAGAGCATGAAACATTGTAGGACGATGAAAGGAGAATCAGCCCAAGATTGCAACGGTATTTAATTCATCTAAAAACCAGGATTTTATTTATTTTAATTGTAGATCTACTCTCTAATATGTGTAACTCACAGTAAAATGTAAATTATGTATTTCTATGTCTTTTTCTGATCTACATCACATTAGACCTGTTCCTGATATAAAACCACAAGACTTATACTCCTCAAATCTGGACTAAATTATTAAACAGAGTCTATACATTCATAAAAACACAGTCTCTGATTTGTGAGACCTTTATTGTATTTGTGAAAATGCAAAAAAGGCGCATTTCACTGCTTTTTTCTCATCTAGACCACATTAGACCAAGTCCAGGTCTAGAACCGCTACACTTAGACTCCTCAAATCTGGACTGAATTATTCTACAGGGTCTATATATTCATAAAAACACAGTTTTATGACGGGGAGAAACTCAGCTAAAAGCCACCCAACATAATTCATACAGGAATAAATTATATGCGCATGTGAAGAAAACACGAAAATGACGCACGTCAACGGTACTGCATCTGGGGCCCGTTTCACAAAGGAGGTTCAACAAACTCCGAGTCAATGGAGAGGAGGACGGCGTGGGAGAACATTGCTGCTCGGGTCAATGCGTAAGTTTAAATGTAGTCCTTTGCAATCACAATAATATTACAGGGGAAAACTGCTTGAATGGTAGCTCATTAATTTATTTCATGTAGGTACAATCCCTTGGCAGCAGCTTAAGATGAAATATAAAAACATTGTTCAAACAGGTAAGACCTCGGCATAATTTAATGGGGGTACCTCATTTTGATCGTGTTTTACATTGTAAAGTAAACATTAAGTGGCTGTTTGACTGTGCAGTTGTTTTATCCCCAACATAATGCTGTTTTCACACACATAAATGTCCTCTCATCTAGATCATATTCTGTTAAATAATTAAGCCTATTTAAACTAACACAGACTTCTTTTCAGCCAACAGAAAGAAGACAGATGCCTGTAAAACGGGTGGTGGCCCCGCACCGCCACCTCTAACGGAGGCAGAGGAGCTGGCCCTAAACCAGAATTTAGGAAGGCCAGTGGTTGAGGGAATCCCTGGAGGGAGCTCATCTTCAGAGCTCACCCCCCAAGACACAAGTGCCTTTATAAAATGTAATATGCCTAGGCTGTCGTGGAATGTGAAGGCCGAATGAACAAACCACAGCAGGCAAAAATAAGAAAACCACTCAAATTCAGCTGTCCAATTGTTTCAGGAAAAAATCTTCTTAAAAATGTCCAATAATGATTCTGCAGAAGTCAGAAGTCTGAAGAGCAAATTACTTTATTATCGATAATAAAGGAGAACATACACAGAAACTTTTATACTATTCATCCCCCAAAGAAGAGACAGCTGCTAAGACACCTGCAAGGTCAAAAGGCAGCTGCAGAGACACCTGCAAGAACAAAAGGCAGCTGCAGAGACACCTGCAAGACCAAAAAGCAGGTGCAGAGACACCTGTGTAGCACCTAATAAGGATTCTCTACGAGATTAGTTGATTTCATAATTTCTTCACTTTTGCTATGGTGTTACACTCGGCGAATCAGCTGTTACTACAATATTACTCTTAATAAGTCAGCTGCTATCACAGATCACATCCTAACAATTCATTTCTGCAATATCAGGTTCATTCAATCAATTGTTATCAGCTACCATTGGTTATAACATTTTCCCCAGTTATCACATATCTTCATATGTCTTATTTGAGAAATGATACCACAGTTTACAAACTTCATTATAGGCAAAGAAAACATCTTACAAAGTATTAAGGCATATCACACACTACTATTGCCTTTAAGTACACTTTTGAGATTATATTAAATCATGGTGAGATTAAATATTAAACCATAGAGTGATTATAAGAACGTTCAATCTATCAGTAGTTATAGCAAAATGTTAAGACATGGATTGTAAAAGAATACTTATTTAAAGACTTTGTTCAAACCATAAGAGAGGCACAAAGCCACACACAGAAGCTGCTGTAGAGACACCCACAAGGCCAGAGGGCCTGATAAGCTGCTGTAGAGGCACCTACAGGGCCATAGGAAACTGATAAGGGTGCCCTGTGATTTCATGATCTTTCTGCTTCTCCTTCACTTCTCTGTAGTGTCATGTTTGAAGCAACAGCAGCACTCTAAGCACATGAACTATTATCCCAATATCACATTATATCATCTTCACTTACAATATCATGCTCAACAAATCAGCTACTATCATCTACCATTGGTTACAGTGTTTTCTCTCAATTCTCCTTAAATCATCACATATCTGCTGGAAAAATTACACTACAAGGCCTATATATCTTTTTTAAGCCTATTCATAAAAATATTTATTTCCCTTTCATGTCTTTTTTTTTTCTTTTGTCCCAACAGATTCTGATGGTGCTATCTGCCTGGTGGAGCCCCCTCATGCCACAACAGACCTTGTAACTGTAAGTAGGCAATACTCCAAAGATTTTGCCAAATGATAGTTTAAGTATACTGAAACATATCACTCATCTAGGATGAACAGCACATGGAAACTGTGTCTGCTGCCTTAGGCCTATAGAAGTAACATCATGATATGTTACTGATAGTTCTCTTCCCATTTACATTTCTTAACATTCTGGTGGAATACAGAGTGTGACATTTAGCCTACACTGATGTATTAACACATCCTCATCCTTTTTTACAGGGCATGGCTGGGCAGCAGCAGGAGAGTCCCTCAACGTCCACTGCACAGATTGACACAGTGAGATGGATGTTCAGTAAACACCAGAGGTTCATTCTGTGGAATTCATGTTCAACTGTATAATTTAATGCCCTCCTTATGTATTCCCAGTTACCAGTAAAAGAGATTTATAAAATTCACCTGCTGAAAAAAATCCAAAAAACCAACAAAGAAATGCAATACTTGGACCGCCAGATTAGGAGGGCAGATCTAGAAATTGAAATACTGGAGCACAAATTAGAGGTGGGTGCATGGTCACAGGTGAATTATGTTAATTATGTTAACTATTGGAACGTTAACTAAACTAGCTCTTGTATTTGTAGGAAATAAAGAAGACTAAATGAAGTGTGTATGGTGTCCTTATTTGTCTGCTGTGGTGGTGGTGGTGATGATGGTGACTCAATCTCTGAAGTGACTATGGCATATGATCTCTCTGACTGCTCTGCCATCCTGCATAGCTGGCAGGTGGATGGGGTCATCATCAGGGTCTTCAATTTGTAGGGCAGGGTGTTGCTCTCCTGTAATAGTGGCAATATTATGAAGAACAACACATGCCATAACAATATCACAGGCCCTCTCAGGGGTCACCCTGAGGTGACGTAGGCACTGGAAACGGGCTTTATGCGAGGGAGCCGTGATGGGGGTGTGTGTGCCATGTATGCAGCCAATCACACTGGGAAATCCTAAAAGAAAAAATTTAAATTATTAATCCCAGTCTGAGGTTGCAGCACAATGTCATTAACGGAATATAATTTAAAATTCATTTGGATCTCTTCATCATTCACCTGCAATCCTGTGGAACTCCTCCTTGATGACTCAGGTTGCGGTTGATGTCCAGGGAAAACCACAAAGATGGGTAATAGCTGCTTCAGGGCGAAGCACACTTTTCTGACCGCCCTGCATACATTTGCCTTACTCAAGTGCTCTGCATCTCCGACATTATGCAAAAAAGTCCCATTTGCAAAGAAACGCAGCGCAACACACAATATGACTACGGCTGGTAATGTTGCAAATGTAAACAGTACCGTTCAAAAAGATAATTGTCTGGAAATGCTAGAACATCTATGCGTGGTCTGATAACCATCTCCCGATGAATATTTAATTCCCTGCACAGTAATGCTGCACCTTCATCCACGGGATCGTTGTCAAAAGGACATGTCATGTTAGTGAAAAAAAGCGGACTTCTAATATAGGCCTACTGACTGATTTTTTTAAATAACAGATGGCAGACCTATGTTATGCCAAAACTCGCCTGCTGACTGAATGAATGAGGAAATCAAATACCGTGTGTGGCTGACAGAGGGCAAAGACAGAGAGAAACTCAAGGCTCATTGAAAAAACCTGGTACCGACCAGGTTAGGTTCATAGAGTCTGTTACTATGGTAACTGACCGAGAGCTTAAGTTACCTCTCTCTGTGAAACAGGCTAGAGTTACCCCTCTTTCTCTGGTTTGAGTTACCTCCCTTTGTGAATCGGAAAACTCAGAGTTTCCTTCATTTCAGGCTTAACAAACTCAGAGTTTTCACTAAACCTGCTTTGTGAAGCGGGCCCCTGGTCAGTGACTGAAATTTCTGGCTTTCAAAACTTGCTCACAAATGCTAAACCAGATTTATTTTTTCGTTTTTTTTTAATTTTATTATCCTATAAACCCTTCATTAGACATTTAGGTTTCTATCATATTAATTTGGTTACTGCAGTCTAACATTAAATTTTGTTCTTTGCAAGGGTGGCACGGTGACGCAGCAGGTAGTGCATGTGCCTCACAGCAAGAAGGTCGCCGGTTTGATCCCCGGGTCGGATGGGGCCTTTCTGTGTGAAGTTTGTGTGGTTTCTCTCCGGGCACTCCAGCTTCATCCCACAGACCCAAAACATGCTCATTAGGTTAACTGGTGACTTAAAATTGTCCTTAGATGTGAGTGTGAGCATGAATGGTTGTTTGTCTTTATATGTTGCCATGCAGTCGGTTGGCGACCGGTTCAGGGTGTGCCCCGCCTCTCGCCCGTTGACAGCTGGGATAGGCTCCAGCCCCCCCAACCCCGAAAGGGATAGTCGGGGTATAGAAAATGGATGGATGGATGTTCTTTGCAAAATGTGACAGTCTATTTTAAACTTAAAATTCTCTTAAAATGTGTTCTATATTATGGTCAACTTTTGATAGTGGGAAGTCAAACCTTGAAGCTGAGCAATGCACAAAACCAACTTTTCTTTCTTAGTATGTTCATTAAACATTCCATCCATTCATTCCTCAGTCACTCCATTCCCTTGTGGATTCAAGTGCTTTACTTGTGAAGATGCATGAGACAACTGTGAGTGCAAATGCTGGGTTTCAGACGCATACTGTCCACATGATGAGATTTTCCTGGCAATATTTATGCAATAATGTCTGCACAACTTCAGTTTATCTTGGCTTTAGACATGCGGTTTGTCATTTCTGTCACTAGGGTCTCTCATTCAAAACAATAACAAAAGATGGAATCAGATAGCAGCATATATTTGCCTGGGATCATGAGAGTTGATCTTCCTTGTTAAACAACCACCACTGCTGATGAAAATGAATTACATATTTTTTAGATTTTTCAAAGAAAGATAAAAACTGTTCTTTTCACTTTAGCCTTTAAGAAGCTACTTTCCCAATAGAGACCTAAAACTCTGCAGCACTTCTTTCAAAATGTTGTATTTTACTTGATTTTATGCATTCTCTATATTCTATTTGTATTATATATTATGGCCTTCTATCCCTGTTTTATGCATCCTTTCATTATCATTATCAAGTGGGTTTTATTTTGCATCTTAATTTCCATTCATTTTCAATACCTGTTTTGATCATTTGTATGAAAGGTTCTATACAAAGTTTATTATTATACATACATATATCACATACATAAATATAACATATTTGTATATACTATGCTATACATATATACTACATATAATTGAGTCTATTATTAGAACTGCCACTGTTACTTTGACTGTGTTTCTGTTTGTCTCTCTAACCCGAGGCAGATGGCCACCCACCCAGAGCCTGGTTCTGCTTGAGGTTTCTGCCTGTTAAAAGGAAGTTTTTCCTCACTACTGTTGCCAAGTTCTTGCTTATGAGGGAATTGTTGGGTCAAGTATGGTCTGTACCAGCTGTGTATGGAAAGTGAGACAACTTCTGTTGGGATTTGGCACTATACAAATAAAATTTAATTGAATCCTTAGGTGGTATTCCATCCAGAGATTCTAACACTTTGAAGTGGTATTTGGTGTGTGGGCAAACATGGCAGCACTTTTACATCCAGTGGAAATATAGTATAAGTCTTCATCAGTTTAGCTATATTTTTATATTTTAAGTCAGCCTGACATGAATGTAGAATAAAGTTCTGTGGGTTTGGACAATGTGCAAATGATTAGCATGTTTGTAATGAGTGATGCAACTATATACCTCTACTTGTTAAAGGGATGTATTTAAATGAGCACTGGTTCTTCTGGTACTGTAGTTACCCCATCTGGCCCACAGAGGGCATCTGATCACAGAATAGTGTTATGTCATGATGTTTGTTTCAGTGAGTCCATCTCCATCACATACACATCTTGGCATTCTAAAATGTCCACACATCTATTCAGAGGTGGCAACAAGAATGCCTCAAAAATGCTGTGAATGAGAACTGGTTTGTAATAGTTGGCATGCTTCCAGTCAATCATGTTCAAGCTTATGACATTAACAACCTACACTCCCCTTATTCATTCATTCATTCATCTTCTATACCCCCAATTATCCCTTTCAGGGTTGGGGGGGGGGGCTGGAGTCTATCCAGCTGTCAACAGGCGAGAGGCAGGGTACACCCTGAGCCAGTCGCCAGCCGACTGCAGGGCAACATACATACAACCATTCACTCTCACATTCACACCTAGGGACAATTTAGAGTCACCAATTAACCTAATGAGCATGTTTTTGGTCTGTGGGAGGAAGCCGAAGTGCCCGGAGAGAACGCACGCATGCACGGGAAGAACATGCAAACTTGGCACAGAAAGGCCGTGCCCGACCCGGGGATCGAACCGGTGACTTTCTTGCTGTGAGGCACATGTACTACCTGCTGCTCCACCATGCCGCCACTCCCCTTATTCATTATGTCAAAATGAGAAGAAACTTAAATTGAAAAGATTAGTCACTGGATACCAGATATCAGTTCTCCAAAGGGAAGATTGACTACGTTTATGTGTTTTACATCACTGAAAACTCATTTAACATTGACTTTCGATGGTCTTTTTACTCGCTAATTACACAGTAAGAATGAGGCAGTAATATAGCTTGTGTCAATTAAAAATAGCAATATATAAAGATTGTTAATGGGTGAAACTATAAGGTGTTATTTGTGTTCTTTATTTGTTTACCGCTGCTATATTGTGACCAGACTTAAAAGCTGATCACAGTTCTCCTCTATAACTACATCTCTCTTGAGTTTTTGTCAAACGGATACCTGGAATTCTGTTGGGGCAAACTTACTTAATGAGTGCCAGGGGCAAAAACATTTATTTTTAATGTGTTTCATTCATTACTGTAAGGGACATCTATACTGTGGTCAATTCTAAGAGCATATGTTGTGGCAGGGTAAACAGCCAATGCTGTGGGCTAATGTTTAGCTTTAGAAAGCTGAGGTGAGGAAGAGAGACACTGGATAGGGTGTTGGTGTGATAAAGGAGCCCAGACAAAAGAAACCCAGTTTAATGGAATGCATGCAGCATGCAAAACAGCAGGCATGATGTTAAATCAGCTGATAATCAAGCAACAGCAGATAGTAGAGATGATGCGATAACCTGATGTTACCTTTTCACATCTGGTATATTGTGTACATGCTGCATGTGCTGTTTGTGAGCGAAACAGAAAGGAAATAGGAACCGTACCTAACTAGCATTGTTCTGGTCAGGTTCTGGAGCACATCCTAAAGTTGCATGGGTAGGGCCATGTCTGTTTTTCCAACCCAGTTTAGACGAAACCATGGTCACTTCCATATGACAAAAGCCTCCTTTTGTCATACAGAATGGCCATAATGAGAAATGGTTGAGTCAAGTATAGACACCATATTATGTGTATTCTGGTTGTGTGTTTTTCATGCAGTTAGTTTGTAAAACAAATAGCCAGCAACGGTGCTGCTGATACAGCAGATGTAGTTGTAGTTTCCCTGGTAAACACACAAACCCGTTCGGTTGTGGCAGTCCCTTTTACCTGGCCTGCTGCTGCTCCCCCTCTCTGGGTCACTCCTCCAGAGCCGCTTTCATCAGCTGGACTGTCTCTGCTCTAGGCAAGAACCCTCTCTAGGAGTCTGTCTGAATAATAATGGACTAATATAATAAATGGATAAAAAAAACAAAGCAAATCCTTTTCCAAGTAAGAAAGGGGAAAACACTATAGTTCTAACACTAACTTTAAACTTTGGTTTAAAGGCCAATTTAAATTTTTATTTTTTTTTGTCAAGTGACTTTTTCCTTGAAAATAAAATAGCATATTGTTACTTCTGTACGTTGTCTATTCATTAATCAGTGATATTGTTAAGATGGGAAAAAATAAATGTGTTGCATTGCATGCTGATTTAAGTTGTGCTAGATTTTGCGTTTGTGTGCCTAAAAATTTCAGGGAGCACCAGTGCTACTACTGGAAAAGTTAGTCAGGAGTCCATTGTGATTTCTTGAATCTTTTTCCAAGAGTAAATTTTCATATTGTGAGAAAAAGCCTCCTTTTGAAATGACAAATGTATGGGATACTTTTTGGGTCATGTGATGATCCCGGAAAAAAAAAAAAGAAAAAAGAAAAAAAAGGTAAACCCACTTGCAGCTCAAACATTTTATTGTGAAAGCAGCATTTCACATTTCAGTGTGCGGATTTGTAATCTATAAATATATTTCAAAATCAGCTAATATTTATTCATACATGTTGCACAGGTAAAAACACAAGGAGTCAGTTTATGACTTCTTAAAGAAGTGTGTCTTGACTGAAGCTTCATCATTTTAACAAACAGCCCATAAAGATTTTTAGTTTTAATAGCGACCCAGTGTCCCTGAGCATGTTCAGCTACACTGCAACTTTTTCATGATAAGGCTGTTGGGTGGTGCATTGGTTAATATTGTCCCCACAAAAACATGTGTTCCCCACAAAGCATGCCGGATCACTCTGCAGCATCCCAGGTCTTCGATCTGAAAGCCCAGGTGACGGTACCTGTCGTCTGTCTCAAACAGTGTGTTGTTGGTGTATGAGCCAAAGAACTGGGGATGAACACATACATTTATCAGTTATCTGCTTTGAATTTTGTCAGAGTAAGACAGTTTAAAAAACAAATAAGACCTGAATGTCTGTGCTTTAATTGTAAAACTGTCAGGTCTCCTTTACACATGATTAGCAGCAGTACGTTTGTGCCAGCATAAGCCATTATTTTCCAACAGAGAGCAGAGATGCTCTTTCAGGAGTTCACAGTTTTCTTGCCAGTCATGTCCAATACAGCTGACAATGAAACTTACTGGAAAAGGTGTGCACTGGCTTTTCCACAGCATGACTGAAACAGTTCTCATAAACACTGACAGAATTGAGCTGGGCTCCCAGTACAACATCCGCACATATTCCATTGCTGAATACAGCTCAGAACTATCAACATGAGTAGACAGTAAAGGCAGTTTCCCTGTTTTTGTTGGAGTGGCCAACAACTTCCCCAAACACTCTCTCAGTTCCCTGCTCACATTTTAAACTTCATTGTGAATGGTAGTGTATGCGGCTGTTGAGCAGCGCGAACTTCACCCAGTCGAAAAATCTGGCTTACCCAGGTACCAAGGTACTATGATACTAGATTTGGACTTCTTCTATGAACTCTCAGGGAACTCTCAATGCATGATAACTTTTTTAAATCTTCAAATTTAAGTGAAATTTGGAGGCTGGGGTGTAGTTATGGGTATTGTTTGAATTCCTCATCAAATCCTTTTGGATTTGCATGAATGGAATGAAGACATCAGAATGATAAAAAAAATTGAGATTCAATAAATGGATTTGGAACTGGAATCAGATTAGATATAATGCTATTGAGCCCTATCCCTAACTGTTACAATACTGACTGACTGTGGTATCTTACCGCCAAGCCTGAGGATGGGTCAATAAAGTCTGCCCAGAATCCTTCTCTCTGCAGGGCATAGCAGATCTCCTTTGCTCCATCAACAAACTGCACAGCAGAGGAAAAACATAGTCTCACTCAGTGTCTTCAATAATTAGTGATTTTGTGTTCACTGATAACTTACTGTCTTCAGGTATCCATGTGACACATGCAGAACAAGCTAAGTGATAAAATTAGCCAACAAAAGTATTTTTCTGGCAAAAATATGTTGACTTCAAAAAAATCTAATTGTCATTCATTTGACACACTTATGATGCAGTAATGGGAATACATTATAAACATTTATTCTGCTGTACTGATTGTACCACCATTGGGGAGCCAGGACAGCAAACTGTCATGATTTTGTTGGGCAGTAGTTGGGCTGAAGGATGGGCTGAGCCATTTGCAGCACAGTAGGCAAGTACCAGTGTCTTGAACTGGATTTAAGCAGCCACTGGTCACCAGTGCAGGATACAGAGGAGAAAGAAGAAGACCAACCAGGCTGCTGCAGAGGTCAGACAGCACATGCAGACCAGCAAGGAGCGAGTTGCAGTAGTCCACATACAACAAGAGCCTGACAAGAACCTCCACCGCCTTCTAGGTGAGGAACTGACATATCCTACTGATGTGGAAGAGAATGAATCTGCACGAAAGGGTCATTGCAGCGATGTTGTGAATGATAGTTGGTTGTCCAGTGTCACACCTGTAGCAGAACTGACCTGTAACTGACCTTCTTCTCCCCTTTTTAGCATTCCTTCAGGAGAAATGGAGCTGTAAAACATCCCAACTTTCAAGAGCTATTGACCATTTGAACTGTTTACAGGGAAGTGTTAATTTGGAGAGAGACAAGGTGTCTGGCTGTAGAACATTCCTTCGGGGGAGCAAGAGACACAGACACCTCAACATCAAATGTTGCCATTTGCTCATGATGTTTCTCATGTAGATGCTAATTCTTCCTTGAGATACGGACAATAAAACTGTCCAGGTGAGGGGTGCCAGGTCCCAGAGGAACCTACAAAATCAGATAATGCTGATGGGTTGTAAATTAGACATTCCTGAAGCAAACTGTTTTCTATGTCTGTGTGCGTTCTTTCTATCACACCAGGATAATGCAATCTATATGTTTGATTCAACTTTGGATTTTCTTACAATACCAAGCCCATAATCTGTGTGATATCAATGCTTTTCCCGTGTTTCTAGCTTATAAAATGACAAAGCTGTGATTTTAACTTTACTACAAAGTTTGTCTGAGTTTCTACCATGGAACCACACTGCCATCTAGAGGTTCGTAGCCATTAGGTTGAATACGCTTGAGGTGATACAGTTATTGATAAGTAACCATAATAGTGATAATCATTTTGGGCAAATATAGTCTGCCCTTCTTTATTTCTTTATTTTGTGTTAGTTATACCTTGAGTCATCATATATGTTAGGATGAGTACTACAAATTGTTATCATGATTATTGTTTCATTTTGTCATCCATTCATAAGCATGTTGTGAACAATGTTGAAATGCCATTGAAAACTGTCCATTCAAAATATATGTGATTGACCATAGTGAGAAGCAGACGAGCCCCTCGTACGAATCATTAATTAATCCTCGCCTTATAAGATGAAATGATGTCGCGCGCCTACGAACCATCCCACATGCACGACAGCCTATCGGTGATTAGACATGCCTTGGAGCAAGGACACCATCTGCTGCATTCAGCAGACAGTTAGTTTGAGTTTTCTTTAGCCTTCGTTCTGTTCTGTTTTTGCGTTCGTCTCGTCTTCGCTTTTGCCTTTAGTCTTGCTCAGTTGTTTTTGTTATGTCGTTTTCTCAGTCTTTTGTGCTGCTCATAGCCATGCCGAGTAGCTTGAGTTCGTTTTCAGAAGACGTATTTTCTTTTGTTTCTTTCATCGTGAAACTTTCATTTTTACTTGCCACGCTAAGCCGCATGATTTGTGTTTTTTTATGAGGAAAATTCTAGTCAAGTAATAATAATTTTGGAGACCCTTTTCGACCGGCCATCACTCTTTATTATTATTAAATCTAAAGTTGTGCTTCACGGTCACCATCTAAGACCTGCAGTCAGCTGTTGACCCGCTGGTTCGGGTTAGACAACCATCAGAAGCTGTTCCTCATCTGTAACCGACACCGTAGATCTTTAGCTCCTGAAACATCCCTGTCCAACATCGGCTCTCCACCTTGGTTTGCCTGATTCGTCCAGTAGACCGCAGCGCAGATCAGAGCCACGGACACAGCTTGGAGTCTTCGTGTCAGTTCGGAGCAGACATCCAACAGGAGCATCGCTGACAAAGTAGGCATGTTAAGCGGGTTTGAATGAGAGTTGGTTCCATGAGGTTATGACTCTGTTAATTTGCCTAAATTGTCTCAACCATTCGTTCAAGAAATTAAGTTTACATTTGCATCCCCATTTTTCCCTTAAAACTTCTTCTCACTATTGCCAAACTCATTTTGCTATTTTTTTGCCATAAGTTTCTCTCTGCAATTGTTTGTGTTATTTCATATCACCTATATCCTCTGTCGTACTATTAATGATACATTATTCATTATCTATAATTGTATTTAATAAATAAGACTTTTATTCAAGTTGTAGTCAGACGATGTCCTTTTGAGTTGGATATAAACAATCCCTGTATCTAGAGTTTACGCTTCAGATTATCAGACGGGTCTACTGTTGGTTCATTCGTTAGCATTACATCAGCATTACAAGATTTAATCAATAAAATTCTTCTTAGCTGAGGAAGGTTGGTGCCCCTGGTATTTTATTAACAAATGTAACATTAAATTAATTCCCCTACAGTACTTAAGAGAAAAACAAATACAACCTGCCCCGTCGATAATAAAGGCAATCACATACTTTGGATTTCAAATTCCTGAAGGGAAGAATGAGCTTGAAAAGACTAATGCAATATACAAGCTTTGCAAAGTGAAGGTGAAGTATTTCAGAAACACTACAAACTTGAGGACTCATCCAGATTTGGAACAACAGCCCCCAGTAGCTGCAAGCCTTCCGGCACACCAATGTTCTAAACTTCAAGCCAACTCGGAACGGGCAAAGAAAGTAACTCCATTATATTAGAGGGGCACTGTTGCACTGGAATGGAGGATCTGACAACCACAGACATGGTTACCGATAACGGTGCTCACATGGTAGCAGTTACACAGCTAGGCAACATAAAACACATTAAGTGTTTTCCACACATTATCAACCTCACCACACAGAGAGCTCTAAAGCTGCTGCCTGTATCTTAATTTGACAGGAAATATGAATTTAGGAGCAGTGTGTACATGGCCTCTTGTGGTTATAATTGTTTTCCCAAATCCATGTCACAACTTGCTTGCCATATTATTCATCTACTTCTGATGCTAGGAGGTATAATGCACCCAGTTTGTGTTACTGTGTGTTCCTGACTTATTGTATGTGAAAGAACAGGAAGAGAAAGAAGTGTTTCAGATTAGAAACCTCTGGCTAACCTCTGGCCCCTTGATATTTGCTTGCATTTTTTTGCAGATTATTATTATTATTATTATCATTATTATTATTATTATTATATCAGCATTACCATTACAACACAACCCACTTTACAGGTTCAACAAGAGCCTTGTCATGCTCCTGCCGTATATATACATGAGCATAACAACATCAAGGAGACCCTACCTGTCTGGGCATGCAACACAACTCCTAGTACAAGCGTTGGTATTATGAAGCCTCTACTACTGTAATTGCTTACTGGCAGGGCTCCCAGCATGCTCGTTTGAACCCTTGCAGATGACCAGAATGTGGCGGGTTGCCTGGCCTTCAACCAACCAAACGAGCACATGTCACTCCACTGTTCATATCCCTCCACTGGCTCCCAGTTGCTGCCCGCATCAAGTACAAGTCCTTGATGCCTTCCCACAAAATAACCACCAAAACCACTCCGACCTACCTGAACTCCCTCATTCAGGTTTATGCTCCCTCCTGCTCACTACGCTTTGCCCATGAACAGCGCCTGGAGTAGCCAGCTCAAACAGGCCCTAAGTCTCTTGCTAGACTTTTCTTCTGTGGTTCCCCAGTGGTGGAATGAATTACCAAACTCCATTCGTGTCCCTCTTGATCTTTAGAAAAAGACGTTTTTTTTCTTTAAAAAAAAAAAAAAAAAACACACAAAAAAACTCTCTCTCCTCTTTATCACTCTATGCATTACTTCGTAGCACTGTCTTGTAGCACCTATATCCAGTTGGACCCGAAAGTTGTGTTAGGGCACTTACTCTTGCTGTTCACTCTTGTCTAAAACCTTGGTTATGATGTATGAAAATCTCATATGTACGTCACTTTGGATAAAAGCGTCTGCCAAATGACAAATTGCAATTGTAATTGTAATTGGATGACTTTGAACAAACAGTCTGTGTTCCTGTCAGACAGGAAAAACAGCTATTGCACAGCAGCATCATCACTGCTCATATGTTCTTACAAACTCCACACAGCAGCTCACCTTGTCAAGCATCTGGTCTCTCTCCTGTTCCACATCAGCACACCATGCCATCATATCATTCTGGGTCTTCTGGGTCACTGTGACCACCATCATACCAGAAGTTGGAGCCTCAGGAAACATGGACTGGAAATCTGTTCATCATTATCAAGAGACACAAAAATCATACAGATTCTGCTTCTCATCAGCAACGAGAGCACAGCACGGCACAGAATAGCACAGCTCTGCTTCTGCTGGACCGAGTCACCATACCAGCAGAGACACCATGACAAATTGACAAAACTTAACTGTTAACTGAGGACCACATGAAACAAAACCTTTTATTTGCCTGTAGCCTGTTTATATACATATAGCATTTTTCTTAATAGCGAGTCCGAATAAAAAAAAATGAAGAGAGATGTTATGGATAATTGTGTGAGAAGTGCTGTACCTTTCTTAAGTAGTTCAGGGCAGGACTGCATGGCACACTCAACATTGGAGTTGTGAAAGTACTGTTCAGCTCTGTTGACTTCCTGAGACAAGGCGGGGTCATCTTTCTTCTTTCACACACACACACACACACACACACACACACACACACACGCACACACACACACACACACACACACACACACACGCACGCACGCAAGCAGCTGTCAGTGTCAGTCTGTGAGGACTAAAGCAAGCAATTCAGTGATGCACTCCGGTTGGTGGAGACTGCTGTCTGTCTGTGTTTTCTTGTGTTGGCAGCATAGTCTAACCAAAATTGAATTTGTTAAGATGGTCAAGACAAAATGGCAGCTTCACAAAGGGATTACAAACTTAAGGAGAGCAGTCAAGCTAAGCAATCCGCTCAGGTATCCTTTGAGCTTACTGGACAGCCTGTATTATAAGGAAGCCAATCTAAGTCTAAATTTACTTTGGCAGTTTATTATTCCAGAAAGTCTGACAAACTTGTTTGGATCAAAGCTGACAGTCTGTAGGAGGCCATGTGTATCAATTATTATGTAAGCTTTGATATTTTGTTCCTTCATTGTAAATGCAGAACAAGGGATGGGTCTGTCCCATTGTAGCTGATATGCCAATGTGTGTAGCCCATTAGGTTCAGATGGGAACAAGGCATTTGAGGTGTGTTTAGGACTATCCTGTTGCAGAAGCCATTCTTTGCAAACTTCTGACTGAATTTCATGATGCAGGAAAGGTTTTCTTCTGATGACTCCTCTTTGAAGGTGCAGGTGTCACTGCACAGCAGAAGAGTGCACCACCACTGCAGAGACTCAACCTTCCTGAGGGTCTTTTGTAGTCAAACAGGTGTTTTAATTTGTCTTCCCAACAATCCTATGAGCAGTTCTCTCTGAAAGTTTTCTAGGTCTTGGGTTTGTGGCCAGCTGAGGTGTTTGGAGAATGTACTAATGCAAACATCTCAGCTGCAATAATATTAACTTATTGTCTGCAATTGTCTCCTGTCAGTTATGGTGTTTTAATTTGTTTGTGGATTGGATGATGCATAAATGTCTCATAAGTTATCATTCGCATTTGTAAATCTTCATTTGTAGATCATGAATTTGTCACAAATATGGAGACAACTTTCTGTCCATATAGTTTGGCCACCCCTTTTACATGCCTGAAAAGTGAACAGTATAAGCTTTGTCAAGGCAGAATGCATGGCAGAGTAGGTGAACAGGTGAACCTAACAAAATGGCCAATTAATAAGTTCTAACAATCTTTTTTGTTCATTGAAAAATGATCAAAAATATTATGAGTGCAGTAAGTCATGAATCCTGTGTCCTATATTATGCAGATTGATGATTTAATTGTGCTGTTACACAGCTACATATGAATGATTAAATAAGTAATATTCCACAGTGAGCTGCACCTATATAAATGTACATGAGTTATGGTTAAAATAGTTGTACCAGGGAGTCTGTAGTATTAGAATTAACTACTATTGTTATGGCTACAGTACCTTTGGGTTAGGGTTAAACTGTGAACTAGAACAGTATTTGTGGTGTTCTGGTATAGGTTTTAACATAACTGCTAACCACTCTGAAACAAGAATTTTTGTGGCCATGGTATAAAATATTAAAAGTTTTCCTGTTCTTAGAAAAAATACTAATGTTAACATTATTACACTTACAAGGAACTCTCCCACAACCTGGGTCAGTATGAATGCATGTCTGTCAGAGCTGGACAGAGCAGACAATTCATCAGGCACCATCTTGTGTGCCAGGCTCTTCTGCTCTGCTAGTCCTTCCACATGGCAGTCAAAACCAACAATACCAGGTAGCTGGAACCATTGGTCCTGAGGTCCAAAAGGTCCCGTGCTCTCATCAGGCCAAACTGTCTGCAGTCCTGAACCAGGGAGGCATGTTTGGAAAAGTACATGATGTATGACAATTTAGGTTTCACAGAAAATACACGTTAAAATGTTCAATGTAAAATAAAACGTTTATGACATACCCATGCCAGAGGGAGTCATGGTTACGTGGGGTTCATCAGAACCCAAGGATCCAGCAGCAGAAAAGGCCCTGCCTCCAGCCACACGATGTACCAACACATGAAGTCCAGGGAGGTAACTGACCCACCTGGCTCTGCTGCACAGTACCTGAACACAAACATGCAAACACATCAATGTTAGCCTTTCTCACTACTACATAGTGATTAGTATGAGTATGTAGTGCATTCAGAGTGGAAAAAAACAAGTCAGTGAAATATATTTCAAACACCTTCATGTTCACAAGTCTAAAATATGAATACATACTAGAAACAGTATTGACATAGACATAAATATAGACATAGACAAACTTTATCATTCAGTAAACAGCAGGTGTACAGCACATGCAACAGTTTCAATAAATGCTGAACATTATAACCTTCATGGTGGGAGGATTCAATGCAGGGCTGTTGTATTAGACTGAATTGTTTTAGGTAGGAGTATCTAATAAACTGACAAAAGAGTATAATTTCTACCTTTAATGGTACCATGACATGACAACAAAGAGTTGAGACCAGGAGACAGAGTTGTCCTGTCCTGGACGCTTCTCTGCACTTCCATTAGAGCAGTTACCCACCCAAAACTTATATGAATTCAATTAAATGAAAACAAAAGATGAGTTAAGTATAAAAACATATTAAAAATGAAAATCAGCACTGCAATAGTAGAACAAAATAGGAGAATTATATATGGGCTCTTACACATCTGATCTGTTTGATCTTAAGTTGTATTAGTAAATTATGCAATATCAGATTATAAAATTGATTTATTTTGTCTTATTGAAACCTGGCTGTGTCATGAACAATATGTTAATTTATATGAAGCTACTCCCCTGAGTCATATTAATACTGACATTCCTCGAGGCCCCGCTCGGGAAGCGGAGTCGCAGCCATTTTTGACTCAAGTCCATTAATAAACCCTAAACCTAAACTCAAATATAATTCATTCGAAAGCATTGTTCTTAGTCTTTAATACCAAACCTGGAAAACACCACAGCCAGCTTTAACTGTTGTAGTGTACCACGCTCCTGGTCCATTTTCCAAAATTTTTGTCTGTATTCATTGAGTTTTAGTTCTTAATACAGACTAGGTGGTTACTGTAGGTGAGGACACTGATAAAAACAGTGTTGGTACTCCACTTATCTCATTATTAGAGGAAACTGCTTTCTGTCACAAACCCATTGTTGGTAGGACAAAAAAAGCATTGTGAGGGTGTCACTTTGGGCTCAGACTGCATTTCTTACTATTTACTATTCTTACTACTACTATCTTTTCTATTCTTACCAAGCAGCAGCGTGAACAATGAAGCCAGTTCAGCCTCCTGCCCTCTGAGAGGAGGTATAGGAGCATTCGTTCCCGCACCACCAGACTCACCAACAGCTTTATCCACCAGGCTGTTAGGATGCTAAACTCTCTCCCCTCTCTACCCTCAGCTCCATCCAACAGCCTGTCAGAAAGCTAAAAATACCCCCCCCCCCCCCCAAAAGAAAACACTGTGGACTCTGAACACTCTGATCCACATAAATGCCTGTCTTTGCACTACTATGCCACTTGCACACTTATGTCAAACAGAAAACTTCTGCTGCTATTACTGACTGTCGTTGCACTATTACAATCCTCTTATATATAAAACTTTTTGCTGCTACTTCTACATTTACACTGTCTATTGTTTATTTTTAGTATTTATTTTCAGTTTATTGTTAATTGTAGTTGTTAAGATAAGTCTGTCTTTATTCTTTGTGCCTGTGCACTTTGCTATTTACTTTAGTGTCAGAAATGTCTTGTCTTGTCTCACCATGGGATAGTGGGAAATGTAATTTCGATTCCTTTGTATGTCTGGTACATGTGAAGAATTGACAATAAAGCCGACTTTAAGTGCAACAAACCACAGTTCCTTGAATGGCCACTTGAGGCTGGCTCCAAAAGTGATTTAATCCCCATAGCTGTCCATAAAGAAATGCCCAATTTTACAGGAGACATAAACATGTTTACAACTTTGCGGGGGTAAATTCTTATATGACTCACTTGTTTAAATTCTATTAAGGCTTAGAGTTATGCATAATTATGGACATAGTAGTTTTAAGTGTCAACTAGCCACTAGCCTTCAGCAACCAGGGTTCATTTGACTCATTTCCACTCCAAACCTGCTCCATCTCTTTGCCCATTTCTGGATTAGCTGACAGATAGGCAGAGTCAGGCAGAGACACCACACTGATCTTCAGAATGGCTCTTCACTAACTTATGGGTGATGTTACAGAGAGTATGTCCATGTTTTATGCAGTCTATAGTCTTATCGACCAGTCAAAATGCTTTACAACACAAGCCACTATTCACACATTCACGCACACATGCATTCACTGGTGGCAGAGGCTACCACGCAAGATGCCACATGCTCACCAAAAGCAAACCATTCACACACTCCAATGGCACAGCTATTGGGAGTAATTTGGGGTTCACCTCTTGCCCAAGGACAATTCAACATGTAGACTGCAGGGGCCAGGGACCAATGACTTCTAATTAGTAAACAACTGTTCTACAGCTGGAGGAAAAGAAGAGAGCTGGCTGACAACAAGATTCAGCTGGGTCTGCCAGCTCATCACAGAGTCAGCCATATGCTTTGGATCAAGGCAGCAAATGATCAAGAGGGTCCTGGAGCAGGAAGGAGCGTGCCCAAAAGTCCAGACATCATGTTGCTACATGGCAGGGCACAAAGGTCCTGGAGGTGGTCAAGAAAGCTCTGAAACCACTTCAGGACTTCAGGACTGATGCTATGGCTGGTGATGAGTATGTCACCCACACATGTAAGACCTGTGCTACACCCTTTTGACATCAATCTCTTGGCAGATGAAGAGGGCGAAAGCAAGCTGTACAATGGGTAACAAGTCAGGAGTGCAGGCAGGCCTGTTTATCACCCAAACTCTTTTACTATGGAGCCATGCTCTTGCAATATATGGAGAATGTGGTTTGATATTGCCTTGCTGAAAAAAGCAAGGCCTTGCCTGAAAAAGACATTGTCTACTTGGTAGCATATGTTAATCCAAAACCTGTATCATTCAGCATTAATGGTGCCTTCACAAATGTGCAGGTTACCCATGACATGTGCACTAATGCACCCCCATACCATGATGGATGATGGCTTTTGAACTGTGACTGACAAGCCTGATGGTCCCACTCGCCTGGAGGACACAACGTCCATGATTTCCAAAAAAATGCCAAACTATGACTTGTCAGACCACAGGACAGTGGTGAGCTCAGGACCAGAGAAGGCAGTGGCATTTCTGAATCTGGATCACTGTTTGCCAGCACAGAGTGGTGAACCCCTCCCCATCTTTACTTCAGAAAGACTCACCCTCTCTGGGCTGCTCTTTTTACACCCAATCATGTTTTCCAGTCTTTTGTTGCCACTGTCCCAACTTCTTAAAAATGTTGCTGGCATTAAATTCTAAATGAGAATATCATTTTCAAAACAAACAAACAAAACAAACAAAAACAACAACAACTGACATTTCTCAGTTTCAACATTTCATATGTTATTTTTGTTCTATTTTCAATTAAATATGGGATTTCAATGTTTTGCAAATCATCACATTCTGTTTTTATTTACATTGTAAACTTTTGCAAACAGGGTTGTATGTCACCTAGTATATCAGCTACCAGTTTCCCATCCAACAGTCATTTGCAGTGGTAACATTGTAACATGTCACAGGGCATCACTGGAGACTACGGCTATTGATAGGCTAGTTTTCCTTGCACAAAACCTGTAAGAGATGTACAGGGCTATACTGGAGGTGTTGTAATTAAAGTGCTAGCGACATTCACCTGTGGCTTTGACTTGCAACTGCACACTTATGTCACTTCCTACAAGAAAATACCTTAATACGTAGTCATACGTATTCAGCCTAAAAATGCATAGAGAAGATTTTTGGTCCGTAATCACCCAGTTTTATTACGGCTAGCCGACGTAATCAGTTACAGACGATGACAAGAAGCGTATACCGCTCACCTGGAAACAATTTCCGTTGTCATCTATGCTACTTGCAGCGCTCCTGCATTTGCTTGCGTTTTGTCTATTTGCATAACATGCAGCGCGTTGGGCTTTCAGACCACCGTACATTTCTCTCTCTGTCGCTTACAGAACTGCACATTGACTATACTTACACTGGCCATCCTGCTGTGCTTCTGTTTTCTTGCAGTGTCCAGTAGTATTTCTGTAAGAGTAGATACTGCAACGGTAAAGAATTATTTCTAAAGACAGCAACAGGAAAACTTAAACGTTTTAGTCTGGAGGAATCTTACGTAACTCCAAGCGCTATCGTCCCTTAGATAACATTAGTATGAAATGGTGCCACTTAATGAATTGTGATCCATCATATTGTGAGACCTCAACAAGAATTCATGTTGCTGCTGGTGCCAATAGTAACAATGCAATTTATATACACGCCTGTATATCTGGCCCCGTCATTCTCCTACAAGTTATAGTCGAGCGTCACTGAATTTGATGGATCACAGATTTCGGTTTAACGAAATAAGTTAATAATATGTTAAATACATAAGTTAAATACATAATGCTACCTATCACTGGTGGCTAATAGGCAAGAACGAATACTTACCCGACGTTAACATTCAAACTAATTATGATAGTCAGCGTTCATTAACGGCCATTTGAAGTGTTAGACAGAAGACCGATATTCAAAGACGTTCGACTTCTGATAGCGTTATATGATATTTTGTACTACTCATACAGGTGATTATAAAAACCGAGATCATTCATAACTAGAACTGGGGCAAAAACAGCGGAATTATTCCATGATAGAATCACCTTGAATTGCCGCATGCGCTGTTGCGGTGGAGGTTTGTCGCCTTTGCCGGATGGAAAACAACTTCAATTCGCATTACCGCCACCCATCGGTCCGGAGTCAGTATTTTTAGGGCTACTCTGGAGGATACACAAGCCAAGCCTTCAGGGTCTTTTACTAGATGTGGGTACCAGTTATTGATTGAACGCTGCAGCTGATCAGACTGATTTAACACATCACAACATCACGGGAATTTCATATCAGAGTGAAGACAGATAACACATTAAATTCAAGTGTAGCATTCCCAAGTTTTACATTTTATTTGTTTCCTGTTTCACTATCTAGTTACACATTTGTGTTGATTGTAGGTCTGAACAACAAAACAACCACAAATTTCTTCATTTATGAAAAGGATTTTTCATTTCATGATCTGATTTTTCCCTGATTAACTTTTGTCATGGATACAAATAAAGTCAGAGAGAGTAGCAGAGTCTATCAATCAACAATTTTATCAATAATCATCATTTCCATTCAGTCATGTGAGTAATTCCCTTGACTCTGTTTGTTAGGAGGAGGAGCTTACTTACAGCAACAATACATCCTCCATGCTGAGGCATTATCAAGCGCTGCATGAGCATGCTCAACCTGCCAGCAGACCAGACAACAGCCAAAGAAAATGATGATCTTCTTAATCTTGTCATGTGTTTGGCAGGAAGCTTGTAGTATACTTTAGGACAAACACTACAGCAAGAGAAAGGCTGGTCCAAGTACAGCAGCAGAGACCAACACTTAAGTTGCTCACAGAGGTTGACACTAGCTGGAACAGCACTTTCCTGATGTTGGAGAGGTTTTTCCAGCTGAGAAAGCCAGTGGGGGTGGCTACTGCACCAACTGCTTTAGAGTACAAAACAATTAAAGATGCACTACATGTTCTTGCCCCATTCCACCAGGCCACAGTTGAGCTTTCTGCTGAAAAGAGCGTGTCTGCTTTAAAGATTACTCCACTGCTGAAGATGCTGAACCACACAGTTATCAGCAAGTCAGAAGGCCTCACTTCAGATAGTGGAGGACAGCTTAGTGAGAACCTGCTCCGACGGGTCAGCGCATTTCATGTAATTCATCACAACTTGAATCACAAAGTGTGATGTCATTACCCACCTTACAGGACCCTGGTTTTCACCGGTCATGTTATCTCACAGCTCTGAACAGTACAATGACATTCATTAGGTTACACAAGTGCAGTAAGAAAGTACAGAATAAGAACACATAAAATCACTAGACAGAGCCAAATTGTTACATTTCCCCTTTTGACATGATTTTATCATGTCAAATAAAATGAGGTAGGAACGTCATCACTGTATTGTGCTGTATTGTGTTACCCCTATTAGCGGCAGTTAACTCTGCAGCCCCCAAACTGCAAGTGACCACCTACCTTAAGAAGCACCACCTTTTGATAAAATTTATTAAATCAGCAAAATTTCAAATGCACAGTTATTATGCGCAAGCAGGTCTTCATTGTGTCCAGCAGCCTATATGTTTATGCATAAGCAGGTCTTCATTGGGTCCAGCAGTCTATATGTGAGTGACTATGTGTAAGCTGTTTTTCTTTGCATTTATCAGCAGCAAGCAATTCTTCATTGCACAGGCATGTGGAAATAATAAAACAATTCTAATGTATTACTTCTATATCAAGAGTGTTAATCATTATACTGGGAAAGAAACCTCTTTTCCAGGAGATTTCAACTTCATCACTCAATTGATTGCAATTTTATAATGATTATAAAAACCAGGAAAACTGTAAGTATCATGCCTCTACATGTATGCAAAAACTATATGTAAAAATGTGTTAAACATTAGTAAGTAGCATGTGTATACAGGGGCTCAGGAGAACAAACTTTCATATCGGGTTCCGCTTCAGTCTCTTCCTCTCCAAGCTCAGAGAGGGAGACCAGAGGAATCGTCTCATCAGGATGTTGTACTAAATGATAAGGAGGTGGTGGAGGAAACTTATCGTTAATGGCCGTAGTGATACACTTTAGACAGAGGTGCCTGATGCATGGTATGCAGCAACAACCACATAGGGTGAAAATAGTCACTGCTGAAATCAGTGAGATGAATACAGAAGCAATGTCTTCCATTTGCCAAACATTCAATCAAGTTAGTTAGTGGGCTCTCAATCCCTGAGTGTTCTGCTAGTTCTTCAGACAGTATTTTAAGGTCAGAAAGAGCTTGAGTGATGGAGCCATCTGGAGCGATATTGTTTGGGATGAAAACACAACAGTCCTGGGAAAATCGGGGGGCCATTCTGTTTTGGTAAGTCATCAATGAAGTAGTGGCCAATTGTTCATGTAGGCCCGCTATGGCATCTCTGGTCATGTTATTTAGTCTTTGGATATTAAAATGAACGTAGTTAATTCTATCTACATTCTTACTTATGGTCACCCACCAAAATAGGGATGATTCAAATCCTGCTGCAATTTGATTAACCAATTTATATTCATCAGGTACACCTCTGGGGACTCCATTTGCATCTATATAGGTCGGAGAGTTTTGGTAGGTGTGGCTTCTACCCACCTAGAGAATGGATCTACACAAACTAGAAGATATCTTTTACCTTCGGTTCTGTGGTCTGCTCCCGTATCAGTAAAGTCAGTTACTATTTCTTTCCATGGGGCATCAGATGCTGGGAAGCTACCCAGTCCAGCCTTGACTGAGACCTTTAGATTAAACTGATTGCATATCACACATGGCTGTACAAAGTATTTAGTGATACCTTTGAGGTGGGGATGCCACCAATGTTGTGAAATGAGAGCTGTTACTTTTGAGCTAGCACATTGACCTCGACTGTGAGCCTCTTGGCATAGCAAGTTTAATAGTCCAGCCGGAGCTACTATTTTGCCTTCGTGATTTCTCTGCTTCTTGGAGTTCTTTGATGTTCTGTACGCATAGATCTCTATGTGGTTTGTCATCAGGTGTCTTTTGAGACATTTGTTTATATACATTGTACCCTGCTATTGCTTTTGCTGCCATATCTGCTGCATTATTGCCTCTTGCTACTCTGCCATATCCTTTTTGATGTCCTCTGTACTTGACTATAGCAGCCTGATCTGGTTCAAGCAGGGCATAATAGAGATCAAGTAGCTGATTCAGGTGTTTAACAGGGGTGCCAGCTGAGGTCACAAAACCTTTCCTTCTCCAATGACACATGTCCACGTGTACGACTTGGACTGCATAAGTCAAATCACTGTAGGTAGTTACGGTCTTTCCTTTTGCTAATTTGCATGCTTCTGTTATCGCAACTAATTCTGCCATTTGAGCTGATGCTGGTTGAGGGACTGTGCTTGTTTTGTCTGTAATCCTGCTGATGTTTCTTCTACACCTACATATGATGTCACTAATGTGCCAGTCGGTGTATGATGACTGTATCTGTCGCAATATAATATAATTTGAGCATTTTTGATTGGTTCCTTGTGTAGAGAGGAGTGTAGCTACATTTCCTTATTAGTTTCTGCTACACAGTCATGATCTTGTTTGGTGTCCATCTCTAGGGCCATATTAGTTCCCGCACTAGTTAAATGAATGTGAGGTTTGTTAAGCAGCTGTTGTAGGCCTTGGATTCTATGTGCTGATAGTGTGAATGCATTGGAATCAAGAAATGCTTTCACTCCATGTGTAGTGTGCACAATAGTTTGGTTACCCATGGTGATGTGGGATGTTTTTTGTACTGCTTTTCCTATAGCTGCTACATATCTGACACATGTAGTGTGTCCTATTTCCACATTATCTAACTTAGAGCTACAGTACATCAACACTTTCCTGTCTGTTGTACTCCTACTCTCCTACTTTTCATCAGCATCCAAATGAAAAGGCTCTGAGTCATTCAGGGTATGGAGGGAGCAGGCTGTGGACAGAGCAGTTTTAACGTCAACAAAAGCTTTGTCATTTGATGTTTTGGTGAGGGTGTGCTATCTTTTGGCTCAGTACATTGTGTCTCTGGAGGAGTCAAGGTCTTAACTGGCATTTGATGTTTTGGTTGAGCAGAGGATAGTGTCTGAATGGAGAATTTAACTTCTCCCACAAAACACTGACAATTTGTGAAAAATGTTTCTGCCCTTTTTACCTTTTTTCTGCCTTGCCTCTCTACAGCCTTCCTGCCTCCTGTAGCTTTGCTTTCACCTGGTCCATACTTCCTGTTGCCTGCTTCAAAAACATACTGAAAACACTCAGTTTTGGTGGAGCGCCTTCATATCCTCCAAACACTCCCCTCATTTGCATTTCCCTAGTCCAATCTACAAATCTATCCATTCCTTTCTCTTCTTCCTCTTTAGGAACTTCTGCCATCTAGCCACTGTTTCAAATAATACCGACCCCAAGGAGCCGGGTTTACAATCCTTCCACTAATCGATAACTTTCTGTTACATCTTTAAATATTTTTACACGTGTTAGTAAGAGAGGGTGAAAGGCGCAGTGCCTGAGTGAGGACCCGATCAAGAAGCTTCTACACGGAGCCTATTACTCTGTGCACTTGATCGGTGGGGGTTCTCCTAGTCTAGTCACTCATTTTAATTCACAAACCTCCGTAACACCCTAACTGAAAATCCCCTATGAACTATTCTAATGCCCCCCTTTTACAGAACTCCTTGAGATGTGTGTCAGAACTGCTCAGAATTAAGCACAGTAACAAGAATGCCAATTTAATAAGTGAATACTATAGTTACAGGGACCAGAAATATAAAGACTGTATTCAGATTTTTACAGATGGATCAAAAGATTCTCAAACAAAGGCAACATGGTCTGTGCCCAGTTACCAAGTATATTTAACAAGAGAACATCAGACTATATGTACACACACACACACACACACACACGCACACACACACGCACGCACACACACACACACACACACACACACACACACACACACACACACACACTAGCAACCTTAACGGTACACTATTCATCATAGGAAAATGCCCAACAGGCCTTTGCACTCAGTGTCATGAGGCTGAGACTGCTGAGCATATTCTAATATCATGCAGGAAATTTATACATGACAGATGACAAATGATGAAAATAGGCCAGGTGGAGGACAATGTTAAATGTATATTAGAGTGTTGGGATGCCATGGTATCTCCCCTTAATATGGATAAAGATGTAAACTAAAACCAGAAGACGGCAGTAATGCAACATCATGGATGCCAGCTGCCGTAAATCCTCAAGGAAGAAGAAGAAGAAGAAGAAGTGAACTGATGACAACAGGTAAGAGATTGAATACACTGTGATATCCCTGGCTTACAGACATCCAAATCACAGAAATCAGCAACCAAATGTGAAGAAATAGTCATCAGCTCTGTCATCTGATAGATGTGTAATTCTGTATACCACTAGAACCTCTCTTGTCTATATTAATTTTGAAATTATCTTGAAGAAACTATCTCTCAACAACCCAGACTGGACTGTAAGAGAGTCATTCCAGTTCACAACCTCTGTGGGCTTAAATGTTGAAGTCTGTTGCACTTGTGAACACACTACAGGGAAGAGATTCAACATGAACTTTCTAAGGTACTATGTAACATTAACAAACCTGACAAACCATTTTAAGAATGATATTCAGTATGTGATTGCAGATGTGATTGTGAGGCTGTCCAGCACTGCATTAACATTGGACCAGGCCCTACATACAATCAGGCTGTGCATTACTTTGAGACACACATACATGCAGTTCTCTGTATAGTATAATGTGTCAAAACACTGCCTACAAACTATATTGAATCGTCATTGTTCAAGACCCCCTCCCATGAAAATCAAATTTTGACCTTGTTAGCATGTCCATATGGTCTTTTTTATATGTTACAAGACATATGACTGAAATAAGCAGTCAGCACCATGGCGGAGTATTTCCACTGTTGAACCGCAGTGTACCGATTGAAAGCCTCAGAAACATGGATTGGACAGCCAGGGTTTCATGTGTCACATACCTAAGGAACCAATCCAGTCATCTTGCAGGATAGGGCATTTCTCGGGGTAACCAGGTGTAGTTTTATATTGAGTTTCACTATTTTCAAGATGATGAAAGAGATGTGTTCTATATTCAGTTGCAAAGTTGCAAAAGGAGAAATAGTGAGGCTTCATGTCTTACCAAAGGATTTCAAAATCCAAGAGCCAAACTTCCAAAGAAAACACAGGTGTGCAGTAGCCATTTTCCTGAGCACTGTATTGAAAATTTTACAGAAAAACTGATTTTGCCACAAAACTTAAATAAAAGCACAATGCTGTTCCATCCATTTATTCTGACACCACAGCAAGTACGGGTCACCATGTTGATAAGTTTATTTTTCTTGTCTTTTATCCATTGACTGGTGTCCAACAAATCTGCAGTGTGCTAGATGATGTTAGCCAGTATCAGCCTGCCAAGTTATACATGACGATTCATGTCAATTCCTGACAGGACATTTTATATGGCTTGAGTGTTAAAGAAGAAAGTTACAGCAATTGTTACTCAAAACACTTTGTCAAATAGCTAAGATGTTGTATTAAATGGCTGCTATATTCTTACAGAAACAGAAAGGTTCACATCATGGAGTCATGCGTTGGAATCGGATTCCCGTTGGAACATGTCTGGCTAAATTACTCTATATTACCACTTGCCATTGTGTAGCATACAGTAGGCACCAAAACAGAAAACAAGCAAACAAGCAGAGGTCTGTGTCTATGGTGATTAGGTATGCTTGAACTGCAGGAGAGTGGTGGAGGGGTAGGTGGGGATAGAGGTGGGGACTATTTAGATCCACAAAGGTGTAGCATAAAATTTAAGCAATTAACTTATGCATTTTTGATGAACAAAGAAGAACTTCTAGTAGTTTTATTAATGCCAGGAGAGCAATTTTAAGTGGTCCTTGTTTTGCCACTTATCACCGAAACACCCCTCACCATGTGATATGAAAGCATAATCAAATTCATACCCTCATACAAGATTGTTTGAAATAATCAAAAACACATTACAAATACGATTATCTATTTCTAACAGTCAGTTAGAAACCCAGCGGTTGGAGAGGGACTCTTCCTTAAATGTTTATACTGTAGGAGGTTTCGTCCATCTTTACTGTGCTCTCACAGAGAAAAAAGGCTTGCAGAGCCTTCCCCCTGGAGATGTACTTGATGCTCTCTATCTCACCGCCATAGTTGCTGGGCTTTTGGAAGTGGATCTCCAGATGGTCCTGCAGGTCCTCCTCATTCTCTATGTCATCAATGTCATCCAGGAGGATGGTTCGCTTTGGAGAACCACAGAAGGTCTGAAATGAATCACCAACACCAATGTTGTCATTACTCTGCACACAGTTACACAGTTTATCTCCTCTTTAGTCAGATGAGGAAATGGATAATGACAGATTGTCACCACTGATTCAAATTGACCTCAGCTGTTGATCTATATTTGATCAATCTGCATTTGACGAAGGATATACAGTACAGGCCAAAAGTTTGGACATACCTTCTCATTCAATGCGTTTTCTTTATTTTCATGACTATTTACATTGTAGATTCTCACTTAAAGCATCAAAACTATGAATGAACACATGTGGAGTTATGTACTTAACAAAAAAAGGTGAAATAACTGAAAACATGTTTTATATTCTATTCTATTCTATTTCTTCAAAATAGCCACCCTTTGCTCTGATTACTGCTTTGCACACTCTTGGCATTCTCTCGATGAGCTTCAAGAGGTAGTCACCTGAAATGGTTTTCACTTCACAGGTGTGCCTTATCAGGGTTAATTAGTGGAATTTCTTGCTTTATCAATAGGGTTGGGACCATCAGTTGTGTTGTGCAGAAGTCAGGTTAATACACAGCTGACAGCCCTATTGGACAACTGTTAAAATTCATATTATGGCAAGAACCAATCAGCTAACCAAAGAAAAACAAGTGGCCATCATTACTTTAAGAAATGACGGTCAGTCAGTCCGGAAAATTGCAAAAACTTTAAACGTGTCCCCAAGTGGAGTCACAAAAACCATCAAGTGCTACAACGAAACTGGCACACATGAGGACCGACCCAGGAAAGGAAGACCAAGAGTCACCTCTGCTTCTGAGGATAAGTTCATCCCGGTCACCAGCCTCAGAAATCGAAAAGTTAACAGCAGCTCAGATCAGAGACCAGATAAATGCCCAACAGAGTTCTAGCAGCAGACCCATCTCTAGAACAACTGTTAAGAGGAGACTGCGAGAATCAGGCCTTCATAGTCAAATAGCTGCTAGGAAACCACTGCTAAGGAGAGGCAACAAGCAGAAGAGATTTGTTTGGGCCAAGAAACACAAGGAATGGACATTAGACCAGTGGAAATCTGTGCTTTGGTCTGATGAGTCCAAATTTGAGATCTTTGCTTCCAACCGCCGTGTCTTTGTGAGACGCAGAAAAGGTGAATGGATGGATTCCACATGCCTGGTTCCCACTGTGAAGCATGGAGGAGGAGGTGTGATGGTGTGGGGGAGTTTTGCTGGTGACACTGTTGGGGATTTATTCAAAATTGAAGGCACACTGAACCAGCATGGCTACCACAGCATCCTGCAGCGACATGCCATCCCATCCGGTTTGCGTTTAGTTGGACGATCATTTATTTTTCAACAGGACAATGACCCCAAACACACCTCCAGGCTGTGTAAGGGCTATTTGACCAAGAAGGAGAGTGATGGAGTGCTGCGGCAGATGACGTGGCCTCCACAGCTACCGGACCTGAACCCAATTGAAATGGTTTGGGGTGAGCTGGACCGCAGAGTGAAGGCAAAGGGGCCAACAAGTGCTAAACACCTCTGGGAACTCCTTCAAGACTGTTGGAAAACCATTTCAGGTGACTACGTCTTGAAGCTCATCGAGAGAATGCCAAGAGTGTGCAAAGCAGTAATTAGAGCAAAGGGTGGCTATTTTGAAGAAACTAGAATATAAAACATGTTTTCAGTTATTTCACCTTTTTTTGTTAAGTACATAACTCCACATGTGTTCATTCATAGTTTTGATGCCTTCAGTGAGAATCTAGAATGTAACTAGTCATGAAAATAAAGAAAACGCATTGAATGAGAAGGTGTGTCCAAACTTTTGGCCTGTACTGTAATTTGCCTTCAGAGTTTTTTATGCTAATGATTGATGTAGCAGAACTGGCCTCTAACTGACCCTTCCTTACCCTCTCTGCATCCCTTCAGGAGAAATGGAGTTGTAAAACACCCCAAATTTCAAGAGCTATTGACCATTTGAACTGTTACAGGGACAGTGCCAAGTTGAACAGAGACAAGATGTCTGGCTCAGAGATATCTCCTCCACACTCTTTCGGGGGAGCAAGAGAAACAGACACCTCAACATCAAAGGTTGCCCTTTTTGCCCCATGTTTCCCATGGAGGTGCTAATTCCCTCTTGATAGCCCATGGGAGATACGGACAATAAAGCTGTCTAGGTGAACCAATGCCAGACCTCAGAGGAATCCACAAACAAAATAATGCTGATGGGTTGTAAATTAGCCATTCCTGAAACAAACTGTTTTGCAGATCTGTGTGTCTTGTTCTCCAGTATACCAGGATAACCAATTCTCTATGTTTGATCTCACTTTAGATTTTCTTACAGTGTCGAGCCCGTAATCTGTGTGATATCAATGTTTTTTTTGTGTTTGTGGCTTGTAGAATGACAAAGCTGTGATTTTAACTTTTCTTCCAAGTTTGTCTGAGTTTTTATCATGGAACCATACTGCCATCTTGAGGTCCGTAACGGTTAGGTTGAATACGCTTGACGTGATACATTTATTAATAAGTAACCGTTATAGTGATGATCATTTTGGGCAAATATAGTCTTCCCTTCTTTATTTCTTTATTTTGTGTTAGTTATACCTTGAGTCATCATATATATTAAGATGAGTATTAGAAATTTATCATGATTCCGTTATTATGAGTTATCATTTAAAGTTGTCAGCTACCCATAAGAATTGCCTAACGCATGTTGTGAACAATGTTGAAATGCCGTTGAAAATTGTCCATTCAAAATATATGTAATTGACCATAGTGAGAAGCAGATGAGCCCCTCATACGAACCATTGATTAATCCTCGCCTTACAAGATGAAATGACGTCGCGCGCCTGCGAACCATCCCACATGTGCGACAGCCTATCGGTGATTAGACACGCCTTGGAGCGAGGAAAAACATCTGCCGCATGCAGCGGACAGTCAGTCTGTCCAGTTAGTCTCGTTTAGTCCAGTAGTTAGTTAGTCAGTCGTGTTTTGCGTTTGTCTGTCTTGTCTTTTTGTTGCTGCTCATAGTCACGCTGAGTAGCCCGAGTTTATTCTTAAGAAGACGTATTTTCTTTTGTTTTCTCTTCGTGAAACTTTAATTTTTGCTCGCCACATTAAGCCACATGATTTGATTTGCTTTGTTTTTATGTAAAATTCTACTCACGTAATAATAATTTTGGAGACAGTTTTCGATCGGCCATCGAAGAGACATTTAATCTTATTATTAGTAATCTAAAGTCCTGTTTCACGGTCACCACTTATTACTAAAACCTGCCGCCATCTGCTAACCCGCTGGTTCGGGCTAGACAACCATCAGAAGCCGCTCCTCGTCTGTAACCGACACCGGAGAGTTCCAGCCCCTGAAACATCCCTGTCCAACACCGGCTCGCCACCGTGGTTTGCTCGATTCGTCCAGCAGACTGCCGCGCAGATCAGAGCCATGGACACAGCTTGGAGCCTTCGTGTCAGTTCGGAGCAGACATCAAACAGGAGCGTCGCTGGCCAAGTAGGCATGTTAAGCGGGTTTGAATAAGAGTTGGTCCGTGAGGTTATGATACTGTAAATTTGACTAAATTCTCTTAACCATTCGTCCAGTAAATTAACTCTACATTTGCGTCCCCAGTTTTCCCTTTAACTACTTCTCACTATTGCCAAACTCATTCTGCCATTGTTTGCCATAAGTTTCTCTCCGCTTGTGTTGTTTCAGATTTCATATATTCTCTGTCGTACTATTCAGGATACATTATTCATTATTCATTTGTGTTCAATAAATAAGTTATTTTTATTTAAGCCGTGGTCAGACGATGTCCTTTTGAGCTGAGTAATAACGATCCCTATCTCCGGAACTTACCCTTCAGATTATCAGACTGGTTTACTGTTGGTTCATTCGTTATCATAACATCAGCGTTACAGGAGTCAGTCTCCATACAGTCCTTCTTAGCTGAGGAAGGTGGTGCCCCGATATTTTATTAACGAATGCAATACCAACATTAATTTAATTTCCCCCTACATTGATCAATTTTTACAGATGAGTGATGTAGACTTCAGTGTATTTTACAATATTAATTAACAAACATTGGTGTGTTTGTACAGAGAAATGATTGTGCTCATCTGTGATAACTTTAACCATGGTTGATGAGGAGTCGATGCCTTGTAGGCAGCCTGGTGTTGTCTGCTTTTGATTTGATGCTCATACAGTTGTGTGTTTATGGGCTGTTTTGCTGTTTGAGCTAAGTGTCTTATTGGTGCGCATAAACTAGAATATAGTACATCACAGCAGAGTGAATACTGTGCCCTGCTTTAGTTGGCCATATTGTATTAACCTGTGATGTTTGATATTATATATCAGATGCAGAATCACAGTAAGTCCTCTCCTTGAGGCACGTACAACACCCCAAAGGAGGTAGTCTGGTACCTCAATGCCATCGATGAGCTACTGTGACTAAACGCACTGGACAGATCTTTGAGGAGGAGGAAGATGAGCTAAAAGTCAAGCTAGCCAGGGCAGACAACCTTGCTCTGACAACCAACTGTTGGACACCTGTCACTTCATCAATGCTGACTGGAAGCAGGGTGTCTGTTATCTGGTGATTAACATTTTTTAGTGGAAAAATCTGTTGAAGTCATATTCTAGGACACTTTTCTTAACAAAAAAAATGTTGCCTTTACCTTCACAGATTTTTAACATATAATAAATATGCACTTTTACACTTTTACAACACAAATCTGCATTCACTCGCACACACATTCGTACGGCGGGTTCAGTATTTTGTACAAGGATACTTAGGCACATGGGCTGCCGAGGACAGGGATCGAACCACCAACCTTCTAAAACATTGATGACCGCTCTACCTCCTGAGCCACAGCTGATAAAGTAAAAGTTTGGGCACCCCAGGTTAATATTTCTGTTGCTGTGAATAGCCAAGCGAGTAAAAGATGACCTGATTTCCAAATGGCATTAAGATAATGATGACACATTTCTTTATTTTACATTTCTTACAACCCCCTTGGGAAGTGGCACAGCTTGTAAACGCTTTTTGTAGCCAGCTAAGAGTCTTTCAATTCTTGTTTCAAGGATTTTCACAGATTCTTCCTTTCAAAAGATTTCTTGCATGCACTGCTGCTTTAGCGGTCTATCCACTGATTTTCAATAGTGACTTTGAGGATCATGGCAAAACCTTCAGCTTGTGCCTCCATTGTGGATTTTGATGTGCGTTTCAGATCATTATCCTGTTGTACAAGCCACCCTCTTGCCATCTTAAGCTTTTTTACAGATGTGTGATGTTTGTTTCTAGAATTTGCTGGTACTTCAAAAAGTTCCATTCTAACTTCATCAGTCCACTTCATTTCTGAGGCTGAATTTTGTGGTGAGGATGAAGGAAAGGTATTCTTCTGATAACTTTTCCATAAAGGTCATATTTCTACAGGTGTCACTGCACAGTAGAAGAGTGCATCACCACTCCAAAGTCTGCTAAATCTTCCTGAAGATCTTTTGCAGTGAAACGGGGGTTGTGATTTCCCTCGTTAACAATCTTATAAGCAGTTCTCTTGGAAAGGTATCCAGGTTTTCCTCAAACATTCCTCTTAATTACACTGGACTGAGGAAACAGCAGCCTGAAAATATTTTGCTATCTCCTAAAAGCCTTCTTCTACATTGTGGGCATTAATTATTTTAATTTTCAGAGTGCAAGGCAGCTGCCAAGAGGAGCCCTTGCCTGATGATTGTTGGCAAAAGGAGGGGTCAGAGTATTTTGAAAAATTTGACATTTGCATCACTTGGCCTCCCCTAATGATGACTGTGATCAAGTAATAGTCCTAACAGTTTAATTAAGGTTAAAGATCTTGATAAAAGTTATCTGAGCCCTCAAATCTCCTGGAATGCACAAACTTTTATATGTTGCTCCTTTCCTTTTTTCCCCTGTAAAATTGTTCAAATAAGAAAAAATGCACAGATCTTGCTTAAAATGGTGAAAAGAAAGTTAAATCATGGAGATCAGTTCATCTTCTATTCACTTAAATCTTCACATGGACAAAAAATTTTGACCAACTGTGCCCAAACATTTTTCATGACACTGTATGTATATGACTGGAGGGATGAGTGTCAGTGTCGGTGTTTTGGGTGGTTCACCCCTAAACAAGGTATCATCCTAAAACCTCATTATAGGTTTGTAGACAATTTTAACCTGAAAAGTAACTACAGCTGTTTGATAAATGTAGTGAGGTAAAGAGCGCGAAATTACGCGAGAATATGCACTATGTGGTTGTCTGGTTTTGATCTCACCTGCCTCACCCTCCTATAAGTCTTAGTTAAGTTTGCTTTTTTGTTTAATAAGTTATTATTTAAACTGCTTCCACCTTATCTTTTGTTTGTCTGCCCAGCATCTCAGAGGCTCCGCCGCCCAGCTCCTCATCTTCACCACTGCCCATCTCCTCATTCTCGCCGCTGCCCAGCATCCCAGAGGTCCTGCTGCCCAGCGTCCAATAGATCACACTGCTCAGCCTCTCAGAGGCTCCGCAGCCCAGTGTCCCTGTCTACACCTCTCCAGTTCTTGTGCTACAGTCATCTCTAAAGCCAGAGCTGCAGGTGTCCCCAGATCCAGAGTTGCAGGCATCCCCAGTTCCAGAGCTGCAGGAACCAGTCTCCAGCCCTGCTGTCCCGTTGCTGGCCTATTCCCTGTGTTTTCCTGCCCTCTTGATTGTATAGTTTTTTTCACCTGTGTGTAATTAGTTCTCCTCCCCAGTCTAATTGAGTTAGTGTGTGCCCCTTTGTCCTTGTCGGGGTCATCCCTTATATGTGGTGTTCCTGCTTCTTGTCTGTTGGTTAGAATATTCCCTCTCAGAGTTCTTCCTGGATTACTAGTGTGTTTGGGCTTTTGTCTTGCTTTTCCCCTGGACCTTGCTTGTTTTGGGATTTTTCAACTGTGTTGGATTTTGTTTGCCGTATGAACTTTTACTTTGGTTTTGACCTTACCTGCCTCACCCTCCTGTTGTTTGTCTGCATATTAGGTACACTTCCTGTTTTTCTGTTTCTTTTAATTTGTTTTTTTGTATGGCCACACATAACATGATGGTTGGAGTGGAGAGCATGCTGTAGAAATGACTGAGTTTAATTCTTAGCATTGTATCTTACCTGAAACTTGTTCAGCTGATATTTGTAAATGGGTCCAACCTGCGCATTCACTTCAGAGTACAGATCCACACAATACCTCCCTCTCAGGGCCAGGCTCTCAGCAACTACACACGTAGACACAGACTTTGCATTAATACATCATGAATACAAAAAATAACCCTAATTTTCAGTAGATTTAGGCAACTGTATCACTGAACATATTTTGCAATTGTTTTTTTTTTCTTTTTTTTGGTTATTAATATACTGTATCTGCAGTTTTTCATGTGTTTATTGATGCAGGTAAAATTCAGCTCAGTTCAGGGAAATAAGATAAATTCATCAGTCTTAATTCTTTGTGTTAATCAGAATTATCCTATTAAGCAACCACATTAATTATTCGTCAAGTGATATTTCAAAGTCAGCATAATACTATTTATTTGGTGATCAGGTGAGTTTCTGCTGCAGAATATTGTCTATGAATTAACAGGATATATATTTAGTGATAAGTAAGTGATAGTGTTAATCCAGGTTTAAATGCTATGAATGGCAATCATGTTTTCAACATATATATCAAAAAATGGAAACCATTAACATGTTAATGGTCACAACTTTCTTTCTGCGATAGCTCCAACAAAGAATAACATTATACATTTGATTCCACATGGGTTTTCTTTTTCTGAATTCACACTGTGGTGTGAGCTCCCTGGCCAAGTCTGGGGACTTGGATTATTGATTTATCAGTTTAGTGTAATTCTATTCTGTAGTGAGCTGGTCATTTGTCACTGATTCTTCTATGATGTCCTCATGGGATCCTTGCAGGGCACACTGTATGGCCAGAGGAGGGTCCTGTACTTATTGTAACATTTTCAGTCAACTGATACTTTTTGACATATATTACAAGGTGACATGGGTACAAATTTATTTTAATCTTGATTATTGGACAAGAAATCACCAAGGCAGGCTCGATGCAATCTCAAAATGCAGTCACAGCAAGTCCTTTAAATATACTACAAGGAGCTTTTAACCGATTAATTAACTTATTAACTTAATACTGATGCCTCCATGTGACGTACATAAGCAAACATAACAATCAGCAAAAAGACTTGCTATTTTTAAATAGTTACTCTTCATGTCCGTGGGATATCAGACAAAACAATTCAAGGTATACAGACCAGAAGAGCGTATGTTTCCATTTTCCCAGACAAACTTTCACAGACAGTATGCCAGTTGCCAGTTTCCCAGTTAAAAGGAAGCAGGAAGAGATATTTGACATTGTATTGTGTGGTTATGGATGATACTTTGGCTTATAAATTTTCAATTCATTTAGAATTCAGAATTGGTTCATAAAACCCACCCCACACCAAACACTATGATGACAAATAAGACATGATATATGCTATTTTAGATTGAACACTACCTATTATTTACAGCTCACAAATAATTTCTTTTGCTCCAGTAGCCAGAAAAATAATAACATTTGGGGCTCTATTTTCGATTCCACCACCGGCGCGGCAGAGGCGCGGCGCAAAGTCAGGTCCGCTGCGCCGATGGGGTGTGGCGGCGCAGACTTTGGTATTTTTGTGCACTGCGCTGCCGGCGCAACTACTCCCCCTTCTCATCTCAGTCCCACCCAGCGGCGCAACTCGGAAGGAGGGAGGGGAGAGGGCGTGGAGTGGGTTTGACACAGCCGAGTCCAATCTTCACCAATCACACCAGCTCCTCGCCTCACCTTTAAAAACGCCGCTGGCGAGGCGCATGGCATGTTTCGAGGATGACTGAGCCCGCGACGCCCAAACTTCTCCCAGGAGGAGGTCCTTAGATGGTAAATCCTCGGCCTCCTCCTCCTCCTCCTCCTCCTCCTCCTCCTCATCCTCCTCAAAGCAATGATGTACTCCATCTTTGTAGATAACGTTAAGCGTTACAATGATAACATTTGTATTTGGATAATAGCGGACAACCATCAACAATCATCACTTACGTTTTTTCCGTGTGTCTCTCTGTCTCTCGAGTGCTCTGAGATAGATGCAGTATATATGCTCTGCAGGATGCCACAGCTGTTTCTGGTTGGCACGATTAGTTTAATGGATTAGTTTGCATCCCTGTTTCACCCGTGTACATTCGTTCAGGTTGAGTGACCATTACGTGTGCCGAATGCGCTTGCCATGTGGTCGGATGAGATACTGATCAAAATGTATAAATTTAGGTCTGACTGTATGTACTGACTCAGATGGTTGCATTGAATCGTGGCTGTTGCTAATTATTGATCGCAGTGAAATGCCAGACACTGTGGAAACTTGCCTGTGAGGTATTGGTGAAGTGGGCGCACAACTCCGGCAGTTTACAAAAATCCACTTGCCCAGCGGCAAGTAGTTGACCAGGTCTGGGGTGGCGAGCCTTCAACGCACTTTTACACCGCCGGCGTAGATCAAAATGGATAAATAAATAAATAAATGTTATTTGCTTCATGAGGAAGTTCTCTTCCTTTGCCTTGTTGTGAGTGGGCTGTGTAATTACAACTAGTGCTGTCAATATTTAATCGCGATTAATCTCATGAATGTCATAGTTAACTCGCAATTAATCACAAATTAATCACACATTTTTCTATCTATTCTAAATGTCCCTTGAATTATCATTTTAATACTATTATCAACATGGAAAAGTGGATAGGCTTGCTTTGTGCAAATGTTTTTTATTGAAAACAACAATGTGTAGTGTTATGTTTCACACTAACATTCTCACTTTGAGCAGTCATTCACATTTGAAACAAAATCTCACACAATTTAACACTGCCAATAAACAGATGACAAAAAAAATAAATACGTGGTTACAAAGAAGCCCCTTCAACAATCCCTTCTAAGGGATCTAAACAGAAGGTTCCAAAATAAAGTTACAAAGTGCACATCATTGTAAACTAGTGCAGTTAAACCATGGCTTCAACTTTCCTTTCTTAAGTTTCCTTTGAATATACAAGCAGTCAGACTATAATGCTCTTCTATTTATTCACCAGAGGCTTATCAACCTAGCCTCTTATTTCTCTCAAGAAAGAATGAACATTACTTGGCTATGGCTGCAGTAAGCTTGTTTTAGTTGCGGTATCCATATGCCTCTGTCGCAAGCCATCCATTGTCGGCGCAACTTTTTGAAACTAAACTTTCCATTCAGAATCTTGTTTGCATCCACTTCGGTGTTTTGCGCTTGACATCCACACAAACTGGTAGCCTACTCTTTCACATTTAGCGAGCAGGCAAGACCAAACATGTGCGTGGGGCGTGTCTATTGTTTTCCTTAAAAAAACTACAAGTTCACTAGGTCACAAAGAATGTTAATCTTGCAATAAAAAAATGACGCCGTTAAAATTGATTTGCATCAACGCATTAATAACGCGATATTTTGACAGCACTAATTTTGATACATATTGATTTTTCAATGTAATTCTTCTCATGGGATTGAAACAGGTAGTGCACCATAAATGTTTCAATTTTACAATTGCAATTCATATTCAGCATGGCCAGCCCTTTCAAAAACTGTTGTTTTCAGTGTTGGTGGTTGTGAATGGAGCATAGTCTTTATTTAAAGGCCCTTTAGCTAATGTTCAGTGTTTATTGCCTTAGGGCCTCTAGCTCGTGCCCAGGCTACATCAAACACCACTAATTTAGCCGACTTAGCATAGCATGAGTTTGATATCTGGCTATTTTCTTATATTTTCAGCATGTACTGCCAAACAGAAAGACCTTCGCAAAGGACTTGGATAAGGCATATGCTATCATGGCAAAAGAACATAAAAGACCATTGAAGCACAGCACCACATGTCCACCACAGCTGATATTTGGAGTGCAAGTAACAGAAGTTACCTTGGGCTGACTGCACTGGATTGATGGTGAAACTTTGAAATGGAGGAAGACGGCAATAGCCTGTAAACGATTCAGGGGTTGCCATACATTTGATAAATTTTTTGTTACCTTGAAATGTGGCCATATACCTAATAGTCTAGCTGTAAGTGATCTAAAGGATTACTCCCCCCCCCCCCCCCCCGGGCCAGTTTTATTTTATCCCTTGAGGCCAAGGACTAATCTTTTTCTTATTTTTGATGAAGCAGAAAGAGAATAAAGGGATAGAAGTGTGAAAAGGGTTGTGTATCTTGTCATGTCTTTTTTTAAGTTACAATATACAGTAGTAGGCTCTAGCTCTATTGATTTCAATATGAATACGCATAAAGTTACAGTATTTCTATTATAATATGTATTGCGTCATGAGCATTATATTGTACTGATGTAATGTAATGCCAAATCCATATTTCCAGTTATTTTGGCGAAAGTAATACAAAAGCAATGCAAAAGTAGTGTAATGCCTTCCAATTCAATGACAGTAATATTATAATGTAACGAATCACTTTGAAATGACAGTAACAAGTAATAGATAATGCATTACGTTTTTGAAGTAACTGGCTCAATACTGCTTGTTAAGTAGTGCAGTGTGTTTATTATGTTTGTCTGTGTTGTGGCTGGGCCTAATGTTTGTGTTTGAGTTTTCCCCTCCAGTGTGGCAGTGGAGGTGTAGCAATGCTGTTCGGCAGGGTAGACGGCACACCTGGAACTAGTGATGGGTCGTACCGTGCTGACGTTTTGGAGCATGTGTCCAGAAATCCCGGAAGTGTTTAGTGAAGCGCGTATCGATGCTTGTGTCGTTTAGGGCAAGCGATGTCACTGGTGACATTTGAAGCCTCGCTGGTTCAGGAGTTGGTTTGGCTATCGGCACAATTGAGAAAGAGAAAGTTTTCTCTGTGTGGTAACATCTTGATATGATCTCCCCCCAATAAAATAAGTACACTTTCAGTAACATTATTACATGTGTTTTATGTTTGTTATGCAATGTTTTCACTGTTTGTTCTTTTAATCCAAGGTGAAGTGTTTGTTGTGTGCTAAAGAATCAGGGTACAACAACACCTCATCCATGCTGAGGCATTTTCGTGCTTTGCATGAAAATAATGAGGGGAATGTGGCTGGACCCAGTCCATACTTTGTTTCTGAATATAAATGAATAAATTCCTTAAGTTGCACAATCAAATTCACTGCCCTCTTCATGTTCACAAGCACATCCACTACCCCTTACCTTGTTAAAACACTACAACAGTTTGAAAACAATTGTTCCCCATACATTATGAGTTATTCAAACATTGACAAAACTATTTATTGATAAACATTTGACAAGTAATATTAGATTCCATTGTATTGTCATGTTACATACCCATAATAAATTTTATTCATATGAATGAATACATGAACGATACCTAAAATGCATATATTAATATGAATTGATTTATTTTACTTTTTTTACCATTCCCCTGGTTGCACTGTTGCAGGACAGTCTTAAGTGTATTACAAATTGATAAGATTACAATTACAATTACCTATAGTTTATAGGTTCCGCTCCAAAGCGTTGGCATGGTACCACCCATCACTACCTATAATATATCTGGCTGTTAAACAGTCTTTGACCAGCAGGGGGGTTTGTGTGCACATGACGCCTCGAGAAATGAACCTTTTTGTGAACCTTTTGGCTGGAAGGCTTCAAGGCTTCAAGAAGCTTCATCTTGCCATCACTACCTGAAACTGATCTACTCGTTATCTCTTTCCATATAAGCAGCATGTCAGGGATGTCTCGTTGCCAGATTTTTCTCAGCTTTATGGTAGACTTTCCAGCCTTTTGTCTCCAGAGTGTTTGTTCCGAGCCTAGTTCCTAGTAGCCTGTGTGTGTTAACTCCTAACCTAGTTCCTTAGTACCTTGTTCGATTATTCCTAGCTTTGTTCCTAGTAGTTTGTTTGTGTTTATTTTTGCATTTTTCCTACTCCCTTGCCATGGTGTAGTTGATTTTTGTTTAAGGGCTGTTTTATGTGTTTGAGACTGTGTTTCTCTTTTGTAGTCGTTTTTATTACTGTATTGGTATTTTCTGATGTTGTAAATAAACCATTTTTGTTTAAACGGCTCCCTTAGTTCCATGCTGTGTTTCTGCCACTTTGGGTCCTAATCAAAAAACCCTAAACCTAACATAACTGACTTGATGGAAATGTGCCCACAACAACAACTGGGGAAACTTGTTATGATCCTGCAGACTTGTCTCCTGGTGTGATCGTGTGTTCCATGATTGTGCATAACGAATCCTCCGTCTCCTCTGCTTATGAGTGTGCTAATGTTCCTCTCATGAACTACGACTCAAAGTGTGTTTATGTGTTTCAGTTGCCTGCCTGCCACGTCAGCGTGTGCCTTGCCTCAGACCCGTCGCAATGGAGCTCCCTTAGTTTTTTTCTCCACTCCTTCTGAGTGCGCTTTTTGTTGTAATTTATTTATTGTAAATAAACTGTGTTCTTTTTCTAACTACCTCTTGTCTACATCTTTGGGTCCAACTAAAAACTACCAGTTCACAAGCCGTAACAAAATATGTGCACACAAATCATTTTACCTCAGACTGCCTTGAGAGCAATACAAAGCAGCATTCACTTCAAACCTGAAGCTCAAAGATGGATCAATAACACTTCATACTTCTGATATTTTGACATTTTTGCATCGCTTTACTGTTTTTTTTATTTGCTGGATACACCAACATTGCTGGACCAATGTGTTTTATGTATTTAATATGTATGTATGTATGTATGTATTGAGGGACAGTCAAAAGAAATTATGAATTTTCAGCCTCATTTGAAGCCAATTAAATAAGTAGTAACTTGGATGTGGGAAAATGTTTCTTCATGTTGCTTTTGGTGTAGTCTCACTTAGCCAGACATAGCATTATCTCCACACTGCATAGTGCATAGCAAGCTCAGCTGGTTTTGTTGATACACAAAAGCCCCCCCTGTTATGCTACATTGGTATGTGTGTCTGTTGCTGCCTTGCGTAAATGTACTTGACAGACATGCCCCATGGTACACTAACTGTTATACTTATACTTATTAAAATATACTTTGGGTTTTCTGCCAAATAAATGCTGTTGTGATGCTTAATCCTACCCGTTGGTGAACTCTGAGAATGAATCACATTACATTTACTAATTAACTGACATTATGAGGCAGGCTATTCCTTCCAAAACACATGTAGGCATATACCCCAATTTCATTCTGATTTCAAGTGAAAAAACTTAATAAAAAGCCAAATTTTAAATACTTTTTTTCTTTCTTAAGATATGTTCCTTATATTGCTGATAGAGAAAAAGAGGTAGAATCATATTTTTAGTTGGAGAGACATCTACTCAATATCCACCTTCACCCACTACACTCTGAGCTGCTGAACTCTCTTTCTCTCTCACTACCAGTTGAGGAGGCTTACATTTACATTTTTCAGATTTTGCCATATCCTGCTTTATCATTCTGTTGTAGAAAATCAGGAGCTAAATACACACAGAGTGTGTCTGAAATTTCACTAAGAACTGCACCACCTTATTGTCTTTGTAAATGTGGTACAGAGAGTTGTACCTCCAGCGTGCAGGAAGGTGATCTGTCCTGTCCCAGTGTCCTGATCATACTCCACACTCTCCACCTCTCCTCCTCCTCTGCTAGGTCTGGAGAAACTCATCTCTAGTTGGTCCCTCATTCTCTCATATGGCATGGAAGAGGGGATGTCAGTAACCTCGAGCCTCTTTCTGGACACATGAAGGTGGACCTACATTGATGACAGCACACATTCGTGGTCATGGTCATGGTAACTCATGATCACCACAAAGAATACTTATCAGTGCAATGTGAATAAACCATACAGAATGTAACTGAATTACAGGGTAACACATAAAGCACCATTAATCTTTAAATAAGTACGGAACTTAACTCAGCCTTATCTGAGCATATTTGAGTAAAGTCCCACTAAAAAAAGATTTGATGATGTGCTTAGGACAAATTTTGAACATATCTGGAGAGCAACTGGGCACACAGAAAAACTGCTGCTGAACTTGGAATATTAGTGACAAAAAACTTTTGCAAGTACAATTACATACTTCTGCAGAGTGAAGATTATATGTGAGGAAGTAATAATTCAATATTCAGATGTCAGCTGAAAAAACAGATCAGTGACAGAAAATGAAAATTGTGTAAATCTGTTATTTTGATTTTGCATTGTTGCTGTAAACAGATCACAAAATGGACTAAACACATCAGACTGTATCTGCTGTGAGCCATGTCAGGAAACACACAAATTCAATGAATACCCCTGAAGGGAGCAACAAGAATCAAAGGACTCTCATAATATAAACTTTATACAGCTTCAATTGCAATAAACACTGATTTTATTTCAAAATGGAAATGCAAAGCACATTTTCAATGGCCAATTTCACTACACATCCAGGGTTTGGACACTGTAATTGTGAGCGAGAACAAATACCTGGGTGCTAACCTCAACAACAAACTTCACTGGACTTCAAATGTCCTGTACAGGAAGGTCCAAAGTCATCTCCAGACAGAGGTCCTTTGCAGTATGCGGGAAACTGTTAAAAACAAACTGGTCAGGAGAGCTGGCTCTGTCCTGGATTGTCTCTGGAACATCGAGGAGGTGGGTGAGAGGAGGATGTTCCCCAACTGACAGCAATCATGGACAAACAAAGATGGCGGCGCATGCACAATGCAAGGCTCAGTGTCTCACTATCGCTTCCCGATATAGCTATTTTTTACTTACTGATTTCGAGCCTGTTCACTCCTTACAGCTTTGTGAACACTTCCTACAGCAGACAACAACTTTCGGATCTAAGATTTCAATTCACAAGCAGTGTACTTGACAAATTTCAGCTCCCCCAAGAGATCGCCAGGATTGCAAGGCCGACCAACTCAGCCACGCTGACTGGAAGTGACCGTGTGGTGTTGAGATCGTAAACAAAAGAGGTGGAAGCCCAGAGGTCTACGGACTAAGCTACGGTTAACCCTGCACCAACTATCACAACACACTATCTTCCTCACCAACGTTTGGTCCTTGGAGAACAAAATGGACAAGCTATGATTTTGCATCACCTCATAGAGAATGTTTATGGACTGCAACGTCATAAACACGCTGAGACTGAATGTGTCTCCAGCTTCAACTTCCTGCGCGTCCACATCTCAGGACAGGACCCTTTCCTGGACCCTCAACTCCTCCACCTTGATAAAGAAGTCTCAACAGTGCTTCTGCTTCCTGAGGAGACTGAAGAAAATTAACCTGGCTTGTCAAATCCTAGTTAACTTCTACCACTGCACCATCAAGAGCATCCTGACCAACTGCATCTCAGTATGGTCTGAATGGAAGGCCCTGCAACGGGTAGTGAAAACTGCCCAGTACATCGCGTGCATATACTGTGACAGTTTCCCAATACTGCAACACAAACCTACTGTTTTTTAGTGATGTGTCGGTCGCGAACGAAACGGCTCTTAGAGCCGGCTCTTTGAAGTGAACGATCGGAGTCGGCTCCTGCCTGGGAGCAGGAGTGGGAGCCGCTTTGGGGTTTTTTTTGTTTTTTTCTCGACTTTGTTTTCCATTCAAGCCGCACGAGATTGGTCAACGACATGATGTGTTGTGGCTTCAGTGTGTACGCACTGAGCAGGAGGGGGAGGGGCGGGGGTTACAGACAGTGCATGCACACACACACACACACACACACACACACACACACACACACACACACACACACACACACACACACACACATACACACATATACACACAGAGCACACACACAGACACACACAGAGCCTGGAAAGGTGAGAAAATGAGTGACCGCAGGAAATACAGTAAAATTTGATATAAAGTATATTTTGTGCATTAGTAATTAATTTTACACATAATTTTACATTATTTTGGTAATAAATCTATTTAAGCAACAAAAAATTGAGGAGCCACTTGGGAGCCGAAAGAGCCGGCTCTTTTATGAGAGCCGAGCTGTGAGATCCGGCTCTCTTTAAAGAGCCGGAATTCCCATCACTACTGTTTTTGCACTGCTGTTATACATGCTAACATACACTCACATCCGTTACATCTTGTGCAATATGACACAATTTTAGTGTGTTGTACATTTCTTTATACTGTGCAACAGTACACTGTCTGAATTGTCCATATTTGATATTTAACAGTATTTTTCTAATCGTGTACATAACGTACGTATAGTCGATTTTTATTTTTTATTCTGTATCCTTTTTTTTTATTGACCTTTCTATGCCTCTTTTTCATACTTTGCTGACTGTAACAGTTTAATTTCCTCAATGTGGGATTAATGAAGTTTTATTTTATCTTTTTCATGTTTGTCTCTATACAGGTTCATTTTTATTGTTTTCTTATACTGATTTTATATAAGCTGCTGGAATATTCACTGTCCTCAAGAATATCATGTCACGAAGCCCTCTATAAAATTAAAAAACATACACAAGTGAAGATCATCAGGGAAGATCTTGGTGCAGTATAAAGGAGATCTGTCACAATCCATCTCTGTTCTAGAGTCTCCCTAGCCACACCCCACTCACCTGTTCACCTGCACACCTGGTTATCATCATTTAAGGAGCAGCCTTCCCTCAGCTCACTGCCAGATTGTCAGTCCTTCATTCCAGACTGTCCAGCATTATTACCAAATCTTTGTGTGATCGTCTCAGCATATTCCTGTTCTGATCCCCCAAACTCTCCTGTCAGCTTCCTCAGTCCTCGCCTGTCGAGCTCCACCAGTCTGCCATGATCCAGATCTCCTTCCTTCATAGAAGTGCAACAGCAATTTCCTAAACCAAAATTCACTTTCCACTGTTCAATGCCTGTCAGTGATTTTGTATACCGAAGCAATCTCATTACAGCAAATCAGTCTGAGCTTGCTCTCTGCTTAGTATGGTACACTGACAGCTTGGTTTCCTCATTGTTCGTCCTGTACGGTAAGTGGCCGGTACTGCTTCTGGGTCCTAAACACACCTGTTACAAGATCTATGACGTCAGATCTCACCAGTAAAACAGGGTAAATCTCACATTTGGTTAAAGCTGTATCAAACTCTTGGAGATACAAATAGAAAAAAAATCAATATCTTTGTGTGATTTATACTGTGTGCCCACAGTGGATATTTATGAAACTCTCCATTGAGAAATTGCTTATTTCCATTTCAAGGGAAACATGCTTCTAACTTTAAATCTGAATGGATGAACAGGAACTGAACCTGATGTCATCAACCCACATGGCAACTACCACTGAATCAACTAGGACATAATTTTTGCTCTCCTTATCTACAAAGCTCTAAATAGTCAGGCACAATCATATCTTTCATTCAATCATTCCTAAAATCTCCAAAAGCAAAATGGGAGCCAGAGCCTTCACCTATCAAGCTCCACTCCTGTGAAACTGTCTTCCACTTTTAGTTGGACAGGCAGACACTCCATTTAAGAGTAGGTTTAAAACAACAGTTTTTGAGGTATACATTATAATTTTTCAATGATTAAGACATGTATTTTGATTGTAAATAAAGTACGAGCCAGAGTGCGAGCTAACAAACGAAAACCAGTTTAGCTGTGTGTGTGTGTGTGTGTGTGTGTGTGTGTGTGTGTGTGTGTGTGTTGATGTGCAGCACAAGGCTACCATCACCCCTGTATCAAAATGTACCTCAAACTTAACTGCAAAATCCATGGTAATTGTTTTTGGTTTCACATCCAAACTAATGTTGTCACAGGACACAGAGCATTTGGGAACCTTCAGGATCTGAGAGGCCACTGGAGGACAGAAAACATGAGAAACGTGTCTGAGTTTTGACACACTGCTATATCTTATTGGCACTGGTAAATGATTGTCAGCCTTAGCCCCCAAGTCATTTTTGCCATGTTAGTCTGTTCCAGTCATTCCTATCCATTCCATACATGTCCAAGACAGTAGCATACCCTGCTGGCTGAGTAGCTTCACTAACTGAAATCCAGAGGAGGCCACACACACACACACACACGCACACACACACACACACACACACACATATACACACACACATACTATATACATACACATGTATATATATATTATTTTTAGCTTCATCAATACATACAAGTGAAGAACTCAGCTACTTATCATATAGTGCATCACACAGTAAAATAGAAGAAGTCATGTGTACCTCTCTCCTCTTCGAACGTGATGAGTGCCTGTCCTCCTTGCAGAAGCAAAGTGGGTCTCTGGCTAATGGCAAACACTCCTTTGATTGGCTGACTGTCGTCTACCTTCTCATCTTTATTCTGACTCCTGAACTTCACCTCTGTGTCTGGAATCTGAACATTGATCTAGCAAGGTGGAGAAACACTGTGAGTTACAGAACAATAATAACATCTGAGGCATTGTAAGTGTCACTGTTACTGTTACTGTGACACTGTCACTGTTACTGTGACCGCATGTCTGTCTGTCTCTCTCTGTCTGTCTCTCTCTCTCTCTCTGACTGCATGTCTGTCTGTCTCTCTCTGTCTGTCTCACTCTCTCTCTCTTGCTCTCCCTCTCTCCAACCAGTCGAGGCAGATGACCGCCCACCCAGAGCCTGGTTCTGCCTGAGGTTTCTGCCTGTTAAAAGGAAGTTTTTCCTCACCGCTGTTGCCAAGTGCTTGCTCATGAGGAAATTGTTGGGTCTCTGTAGATAAAAGAGCTCAGCCTGTACCAGTTCTATATGGAAAGTGTCCTGAGACAACTTTTGTTGTGATTTGGCGCTATACAAATAAAACTGAATTGAATTGAATTGAATTGAATTGAATCATATTGTATGTTATTATTGTATCACAAACTGGCCTACTGTGTTCTTATTGCTTATGCATTGCTATATTATTGAGAGATATTGTATTGCTACTAATCAATAGACTGAAATGGATGCTGTGAAGATTTTTAGTTATTTTGGCTGGGTGGATGGTCTAGAAGACTTTTTTCATTCTCACCTTGAATTTCAGCTTCAGTTTGGTGGACTCGGTCCTCTTAGCCTCCAGTTCAACTTGATATCTCTTCAGTTTTTCTAGCAAATCCTGTCTGTTTTTATTAAGCTTCAGGATTTTGTCCTGTGTGAAAGCATAAAGTGAAGAAATGTAATTAGTTCCCTATTATTCTCATCTAATTTCTTCCCAACATTCCATAGATGTTACAGAAACTACTGTACCTGTATGACATTAATGCTTTGAGTGAATTCCTTCTGACACTCCTCCTGCTTTTCGATGCAAGCCAACATCTCCCGTTGGGCCTTTGTCTTGGCATCATCTTCTTCCAATTTTTCCAATATCAGCCTGGCTTTCAAATCATCAGCTTTCTCTGCTTCAGTCTTAAAGACAAAGTAGGAATTGCTGAGACTACAGTTAGACCTGTGGGCATTTTTCTGACTTTCAGCTTCACGTTGTTGGTGTCTTAATCAAATGTAAGAATTGTAAACCTTTTCAGACAGTCCCCAAAACAAAATATACAGCTTTTCCAGGGCCAAACACTGAAATGTTGCCTGACCTCAATCTAACTGAGCATGAGTTTCACCTGATCAAAACAGCTACTGTACATGCCTGACAGATCCCTAACAGACCATTAACAGGAAAGATACTTCACTAATGTGTGTGCACCACATACTTCAGCCAGTCACTGCAAATGTAGTGTGGTCTTTAATTATTAACATGTATGCCTCACTGTGTGGAACAGACTGGGATCAGTCTTTTATGTTCAAAAGTACAGTTTCTTTTGGTTCCATAATATTTACAGACTATATACAAAAATTAAAAAAAGATTCCTATACTGTTGATCTGATGTTACCACCCTCCAATTAAGATAGTCAGCACTTTAACAATACAGTCAAGTTTTTTTTCCAATTCACTGTCTTCGAGTGCAGAACCAAACAATATGACACTCCATTGTAATCCACCACAGACACAGGTGGATATACTGAGAAGTGTAGTGTAATTTTGTCATATTGTTTCATTTCAATCTATTTTCCATTACACTGTGAAGAACACACATGGTTAAGTACAACAACATGCAACTCATTTCAGCTATATTCAGACTGGAGGCACAAGTGGCTCAAATCTGTTTTTTTTCTTTTTCTGTGTGTGTGTGTGTGTGTGTGTGTGTGTGTGTGTGGTTTTTTTTGCTCATTCGTGACTCAGATTTATTTTTTGTATGACAGTGCGAGCAGCACAAATCTTTTCAATTTTGATTTGGGCCACTTTCATATATGGTCACAAATTAGATAAGGGTGAGACTTTTTGCAATCTGACTTCAGTCTGAACAGTCATATTGGAATCCACACAACTTTTATATCACTCACTCACCTGAACTGACTGTTGTGCTGAGAGTCTTGTGGAGAGGCACTGACAGATGTTCAAAATAGCACTTGACATCCTGAAGTATTGAATGAAATCTGTTTCTTTGAGGCCATTCTCATCACAATCCCACTACTCCTGGTTCTGTGGTGAGAGCTTCAGTGGGAGCCAGGAGCCAAGCAGCAGCATTGGCTGCTACTTGTATCACCTGTGTACAAGTACAAGCCATTGCTCCATATCATCATAATCAGATGATATGGCCTTCACATCACCTGATTATGAATTAGTTGGCTTCCACTGCACATCAATTTATAAATGAAATCCTAAACACTGATTACAGTGGCATCCACGTTTACTTCTGTACATCAGCATGTTGTGTATAATGTCTATGATGTGTTATTGTTCTTTTCAGTCAGTTCAGGACCATGAGCAGTTCACACTGGAATCTGATATTCACCACATTTAAAAAGTAATATGTACAGGCAAGCAATTGAACAAACACACACACAAAAAAAATCAGATCTCAGCAATGAATGCCATTTGAGTGCTGAGGTTTGCTGTGTAACCATAGCCTATGAGTTGTTAGCAGTTACACCACAGAGACATTTTCCTCTAAACAAAAAAGAAAACAAACTTATGTATCAAAGTGTTTTTTCTTAATGTCTCTCCCATTAATCATCTCATAACCCCTCTGGTGGTCCTTTGGAGGGGCCTGACCCCTCGGTTGGGAACCACTGGGAACCACTATACTAAGTGTACAGTATATAAAGTACTTAAGACTAGACTGGGACATTGTAGTGGGGGGGAAAGTGGAGCTAAGTATCCATCAGGGCTGTAACATGGGGATGGCCCTCAAAAAGCCTGGAATTGCAACTTTGAAAGTTTACATCATTAACATAAATAAACTATTACTTTTACTGCAAAGCCACTTGCTACCTGTTGCACGTTACCTGTTTACATACCATGTTGCACATGTTTTCATGGTTTCATAGAAATTACTGGCACTACCTGCACCTACCTGATACTGTTCATACCTCATGTCACTTGCACTACTTGCATGTATTTATATTTTGGATATTATGACTATTTGCACTTCTGGTTAGATGCTAAACTACATTTCATTGTCTGTGTTGCACTCTGACGATGACAATAAAATTTAATGTAATCTAATCTAATCACCTAATCTAAATAGTTTGACAGGCTATTTCTGTATCTAAAACTTGTTGAATATGGCTTCCTGTATAACAATCAATCATTCAATCTGAAATTAACGGGTTCTAATCCTGTGTTTTCAGTTTTAATACTTGGCCTACCTTTTTTTTTCTTTTTCTTTTTCTTTTTCTTTTTTTTAACATATCTGTGCCTTTAAGTTTAAAAAGGTTTATTATTCTACTTCTATATTGCAACAGACTGAGCTAGCACTTGGTGGAAACGAATTCACTTTCATTCTGCAAATAAAACATGATCCCAATGAAGCCTTATTCTGAAACTTTCTATTCTGAAGTAACAGTTTTTGAACAGAGCAATAGATAATAGGTTATTACAAACACAATAAGATTGTGTTTTGAGACTCCGCTTTCAGGGACGTGAACACCCTATGCGTAGAAACTGGGCATGCACGTAATCATGCGGACTACAAGGTTTTGTTCAAGGGACAATCAGGCAGTGTCGGGAAATTTCACTTTCTACATGACCTAGTTCAAAGTTCAGTTCACAAATTTTAAAATGAACAAGTTCAGTTCATAATTCAAAAATGTGAACTTTGATGACGCATGCGGCGGTGCGACACGGGTAGCTCGTGTTGCCTGGGTGTTTTTTCCGCTACATATTAAAGCCTGTTTACGGTGTATTTTAGCCGGGTTTTCGCCTGGAAGGCTCTATAGAAATCTGGCACCCTATTGAACGAAGTTAAACTGAGAGAGCGTGCCATTCACAGACACCAGAATGAACGAGTTCACAGTTACGTCCATCAGGCAGAAATACAGTACGTTCCGTTCACGTTCGCCCAAAATATAAACGAGTTAATGAACTATCGTTCAATGAACGCGTTCAGGCACAACACTACAATCAGGAGTTGAAATGATCTAGGTATTTTGAACTTAACATCTTACCTTCCATGTCTCTAGATCTGTCATGGCTTCCTCGAACTCAGCGCCTTCCTTATCCAGACCACTGTGTGTCTGACAGTAAGGAATAGCCATGTTACCACCCAGCCTCGCTGATTCAGTCCCTCATCGATAACAAGCAGACTCTTCCAATAATGAAATAAACCTTACCTTGCCATTTACCGGGCGGTTATCGTAGATGTCAGCCATGACCTAAGGAACGAAAAGAAACTGCGATTGACAAAGAAAAATAAAGCCAGTCGAATGTAATCTGTTAAAACAGGAAATCGCACAACCCCTTCTGTATTTCGTTGTGGATTATTTTCCTTCCGAAAAGTTAGAAAAGATACATACAGAGAACACACACGATCCAGCTGCTGTTCTTACCGATTTAAATCAAAAGCAAAAGTGAAAGTTGAAGCTGGTTTGAAATTGACGCAACACAAAATAAAGGGACTAGTCTGTGGAAGATTACGTCAAGAGTACACAGTAAATTCAATTAGAAACTGTTAAATTCAATAAATTGGTAAAACATCTTACTGGCCATAACATGTTTTTTCAGCATTTTCTGTGTCATACTTTAAGTGAAGTTAATTTTGGCTTCATTATGGAGATTTTTATTACAAAATGTCAATTTTCTAAAGTTTGGATGTTTTAAAACTGTGACTAAAGAGGTGAAATAAACAGTAAATGCAGTCATGATACACATTAACCATGACACTGAAACAGTCCAATATATTTTTAAAACTCAGCTCATTATCATGGTTATTCACCCTGTTTCTTTTCACAGGAACAGTCTGTTTTATTCCTCAACACAATTTTCCTCAATGGTTAATTTTATAATGGCTCACATCACAAGTGTGATGTCATAACCAGGCTGACTGTATATTCTGTGAGTGGGGCAAGTGACAAATAGTGAACATCTATGCAAAGCACTTCTATAAAATTTTTTGAGTTGAGAATGTTCCTTCTCCTAGTGCTAGTATCAAAACTTACATGGTGGCAGACCATAAACTGTACAAAAGAAGCGGACATAGCCTCCAGGTTTTGAAAAGTGAAAGGTAAAAAAAAGTATGTAATTTATAATCATGTCTCCCTTGAAATATTTGGTGTAATAATGTAAAATACATTATGTGCATTACCAAATGATCATAGAAATATTGTAGGAACACTAAAGAAACATTACAGGCAGCAACATGTCTCTATGATCCTCTCACTCTTCCTTGTCGACACGTTGCTACTTTTCAGTTTGATGATGAAGGAGACGGGCGGCACGGTGGTGCAGCAGGTAGTGCGTGTGCCTCACAGCAAGAAGGTCACCAGTTTGATCCCCCGGGTTGGGCGGGGCCTTTCTGTGCATGTTCATGCATGTTCTTCCTGTGCATGCGTGGGTTCTCTCCGGGCAGACCAAAAACATGCTCATTATTGGTGACTCTAAATTGTAGGTGTGAATGTGTGTGTATGTTGCAGTCGGCTGGCGACCGGCTCAGGGTGTACCTCTCACCCGCTGACAGCTCGGATAGGCTCCAGCCCCCCCCCCCCCCAACCCCGAAAAGGATAATCGGGGGTAAAGAGACACTACACTATAGAGTGTATAAGCTTTTGTATAAGCTTTTGCATAGAATTGTGTATTTATAGCACTACATTTATATCTCGAAGTGTAGCCCTTAGTAATACTGCGCAGCTCCTCAATGCCACATGAAATGCATACAATATACACTCACTGGCCCCTTTATTAGGTACACCTGTTCAATTGCTTGTTAACACAAATAGCCAATCAGCCAATTAGATGGCAGCAACTTAATGCATTTAGGCATGTAGATGTGGTCAAGACAACTTGCTGAAGTTCAAACCGAGCATCAGAATGGGGAAGAAAGGGGATTTAAGTGACTTTGAAAGTGCCATGGTTGTGTGTGCCGGACGGGCTGGTCTGAGAATTTGAGAGTCTGAGAACTGCTGATCTACTGGGATTTTCACGCACAACCATCTCTAAGGTTTACAGAGAATGGTCAGAAAAAGAGAAAATATCCACTGAGTGGTAGTTGTGTGGACAAAATGCCTTGTTGATGTCAGAGGTCTGAGGAGAATGGGCAGACCTGTTCAAAATGATAGAAAGGCAACTACTGTTGCCTCAAATAACCACTTGTTATAACCAAGGTATGCAGAATACCATCTCTGAACACACAACATGTCAAAAAAAAATGTTGCCTGGTCTGATAAGTCTCGATTTCAGCTGTGACATTCAGATGGTAGGATGAGAATTTGTCTTAAACAACATGAAAGCATAGATCCATCCTGCCTTGTGTCAATGGTTCAGCCTGGTGGTGGTGGAGTAATGGTGTGGGGGATATTTCCTTGGCACACTTTGGGCCCCTTAGTACCAACTGAGCATCGTTTAAATGCCACAGCCTACCTGAGTATTGTTGCTGACCATGTCCATCTCTTTATGACAACAGTGTATCCATCTTCTGATGGCTACTTCCAGCAGGATAATGCACCATGTCACAAAACTCAAATCATCTCAAACTGGTTTCTTGAACATGACAATGAGTTCACTATACTTAGTGGCCTCCACAGTCAGCAAATCTCAATCCAATAGAGCACCTTTGGGATGTGGTGGAATGGGAGATTTGCATCATGGACTCATGGATGTGCAGCCAACAAATCTGCAGCAACTGCGTGATGCTATCATGTCAATATGGACCAAAATTTTGGAGGAATGTTTCCAACACCTTGTTGAAAGTATACCACGAAGAAATAAGGAAGTTCTGAAGGTAAAAGGGGGTCAAAGATGACACTGACAGAAGGCCAGGAATGAGAGAATAAGGCAGAATTACAAATCTGTCTGCTACTTCAGAATCACACACAGCGCCATGGATTTGAAAAAAAAAAAAAATAGCATTAGCATTAGCATAGACAAATAGCATTTGTTTGTGTAAGGGTACTAAAGTGTAATCAAAAACCAAAAACATAAAAAGAGTGAATGGGACCATTTTCCAATGTCCATGACCATGAACATTGAAAATCAAGTAGAATGCAGGTGTGCAGACCTTACCGCCTTGGTGGTTTCAAAGAGCATATTTCTCCTCCAAGAGTGGTCGACCATGCGACCATGCCGAAATCTGTCAGTGATTTCCGCGTTCAATCCGCACTCCTCACACTAACTCCGTTAGCCCAATTAAGTGACAGTGACAGGTTGAAGAGGTCAGTGAAGACGCCAGCCAGCTGTTCTGCACAAGCCTTGAGCACGCGGCTGGGTGTGCCGTCAGTGCTGGCGGCCTTACTGATGTTCACCCTGCTGAGTGCAGAATGCATGTCATAGGTGGACAGCGTGAGGGGCTGTTCATCTAGGTGGGGAGCAGTTTTGATGGCTGTTTGTTGTCGCTGTCGAAGCGAGCATAGAGGTTGTTGAGCTTGTCAGGGAGGGAGGTATTGCTGGTTGGTGGGGCTGTCTTTTTTAGCTAATAGTCTGTGATGGCTTGGATGCCCTGCCACATGCGGCAGGGGTCAGCGTTATTCAGCTCATCTAGTTTTAGGTCATCCCTGGCTCAGGACCCATAATCCTCACATTGATTGGTCTGCCGGAAAGACTCTGGAGGCACCCACCCCCCTGGATCTCTCTTCAGTTCCCGGGGTCTATCATGACTTAGCTGAGGCCTTTAGTAAGGATAGAGCCCCATCCTTGCCTCCCCACAGACCTCCTGCTGGGAGCTCTGCTACCCTCCAGTCGCATGTACAATCTGTCGAGACCTGAGCATGAGACTATGGAGACATACATAGGTGTCTTTGGCTGCAGGCATCATTCGGCCCTCTTCATCTCCACTCGGTGCAGGGTTCTTCTTTGTTGAGAAGAAAGATAAAACGCTCAGTCCCTGTACTGATTTCCATGGGTTAAACAACATAACCATCAAGAATAAATACCCCTTGCTACTACTTTCAGTTGTGTTCGTGCCACTCCAGGGGGCGACAGTCTTCTCTAGTTTAGATTTGAGAAATGCTTATCATCTGGTGTGTATCCGCAAGGGGGATGAATGGAAGACAGCCTGTAATACACTGTTGGGGCATTTTGAATATTTAGTCATGCCTTTTGGACTGACTAATGTCCCCGCCATCTTCCAGGCTCTGGTAAATGATGTGTTGAGGGATTTTCTTGACTGGTTTGTTTATTTAGATGATATTTTAATTTATTCGTGCCACCAGGATGACCACATCATGGAGGGATACGCGGGCGGCCCTGCTACGCACCGCCAACCTCAACAAGAGGGTGACAAATAGACTGCACACTCCGTTGGCCGACTACCACACTGGGCAACAGGTTTGGCTTTCCTCTAAAAATATCCCTTTTTGGGTGAAGTGCTGAAAATTGGCTCCCTGTTACATTGGCACTTTCCCCACTGACAAAATTATTTCACCTTTTCCTTGTCTCTTGCCTTCATAGTTGTCTTGTTTCTAGTTGCCTGTGTGCTTATCTTGTTTCTGTTTAGTTTGTTTATTCCATATGTGGCAACGTAGTGGGGGGGTGTTTGTGTTATATTATCAAAGAGTTAACAAAATGACACCGATTGTAAGCCAGACAACGCCACCTAGGGACTTTCACCCAAGGAGTTTTACCCAATGCTAAGCAATAAGGCACACACAGGTTCAAACACTACAGGCAGAGACGTGGTTCCAAAGTAAATCAAGATTTATTTATTAATTGTTTACACAAGAAAAAAATATTACTAAACTGGAAGTGTCTGTGGAGGGAAAGCAAAGGAATTAGTAACTGGCAATAAAAGTCCAAGCTTTTTTTTTTAATAACAGGTTCAATAAAATGCAAGGATTAAAAGTTGACTAACTCAAAGTAACCTAGAAATAAACAAAATAATAGACAAAACTAAACTAAGACAAAACAAAGCTAAGACAAAACAGAGACAACTAAATAGAAAACAGCATCAACTAAAGACAAAACTAAACCAAAACAAAACCGCAGCCGACTGCGTCTGCAACACAAGGAAAAGGAGTCATCACATAGTTCGATTGCTATAACCAACATTTTCTGGCTAACCTGTGATAACTCATACCTTGGCAGGTACAACAATTGCCCTGATGTCCTTCAACCAGTTCTGCACAATTCACCACTCAAATCAATGTTCATGGACACCAAGATGACCAAGCCATCAATGCAGGACAAGCAGGGAACTAATTGACAGACACAATGTAGCTCTGTTAAAATAAAGGCCACTACAAGTTAAAAACAGGCTAAAACGACTAAAATGACCTCCAAGCCACATTACCTACCTCAGAGACATGACCATGTGGCAGCCGGCAGGCACAGACCAAGGGAGAAAGGCAGCCTTCATGCCACAGGTGTGTTAAATAGCCTTGCCCAATTAGGGGGGTTAGGAAAGGGGAGGAGTTGACCTACTTTTGGAGAGGCTGCAGTCTGCAGCCTCTGGCCTGAGATTCTCTCTGCTACACATAGTGTGTTTTCCTCGTTTAGTTTTCTTGTTATAGATGTGCGTTTGTTTCCTACCCGGAAGATTCTCGCTCCCCTCTATTTCCCACTGTTTCAGTCCCTTTCAGAATGTGGTGTTTACGGTGTCTGTAGCTTTAAATACAAATGAGCTGCTGCTGCCCCACCCATGTTACTATGGTAATCGGGAGAGCTTAGATTCTAACATAGTGCTACCCATGTGAAAGTAGCAGACATGGTGGCAATGAACAGATCAAGTGCTTCAGTAGTTCAGACACGAAAATAGCGTACGTGCATTTTAGTGCGTTTCACCACGTCACGTAAACCACACAGGCCTGGTATCATATGAAAACATAGAGTCTGAAGGTCCTGGTTGTTTAAATAAAGAGGAGGGGGTTTCTAGAGCGGGGGGAGTGCTAATCATGTGATATATTGTCTCTGGGGTTACTTCCTTCTGGATCGTCATTGGTGTTTCTATGGTGAACTTGGGTGCTGCCCATCAATTCTCTTGACTCGATCGATAGAGGTCAACCAGTCAGAGTCATGACCAGCACTACTGGCCATTCACCTCAGGCTGAGAAAAAGTAGCTAGCGAGAGCACACACATTCATATGTAAAACTTGGGTGCTATTATTGGTTGAAAGTGCTGGTATGCAAGGTTTCTTATTTTTTTAGCTTCATACTTGCATGATTTTTTTATTTGATTGTATCAGTGCACATGTGGAAAGTGTGCAACAATGCAGTCAGAGCCTGAGAACATATGCTGCCAGGAGGTGCCACAGGTCACATTATCTTTACCTACACTTAAGATTGCAGTGTATGATTGCAGATAACATGCCGCTGCAGATACCCACCTTATGTTATGTATAATAGGTTATGACAGCTGCAGCAGCTGGATGAAAGGCCTCCATGCATGATCGACCATCCAGGTTTAGAACCTGTTTGCCTAAATTTGTTCTCGCTGCAGAGCACACTTCTAGAGTTGACTACAGCTAAGGGGGATAGAGCAGTGAGTTTTATCTATAATATCATACAACATAATTGGTATATGAATGTTGTCTATGAATGGAGACGAGTAACCAGAGCACAAGGAGGCACTCCCATTGATAATTTAATTTTGTTTAGTTTAAACCGCTGCACTGTAAAACCGAACAGTAAAAGCTTGTTAAAGAAACTGGGTTGTGTTAACTCGAATATTTAAGAAAGCTATTTCAAAGCTAATTTTCTGAGTTCTTAGTACTGATTTTTAATTTTAAGTTTATAGTGGTCAACCACTTTAAGTCAATTTCCTCATTGTACACAAATCATTTGATGGTAATCCCTCAATCTTTCTGACGTCATGCACGTGCGTATGTGCACTTCGCCAAGTCCGTTGAAACTTGCACTTGTGAACAACTTTGATATATTTGGTTATGACAGAAAAGGAGCGGAGATAAGACATTTTAGATGAAACATTCTGTGACATGCAGCAATTTTCTCAACCTGCTCAGCTAATGCTAACTGGCTCAACTGTGCTGACTGCACTGACCGCCATTACACTGATGTTCTTGATGACCGCGCCAATCTGGTGAGTAAGGTTAACCTTTTGATTTAGTATTTAGCACCATATTTTAGTATTGTATTGCCTTACTTTCTGCATTTGAAAAGTGAATGCGATTTGAGAGTTTAATTTATTATATCTGCCTCATACATGAAAAGTGAGGGAAAAGTGGAAGCCACTGTTATGTTATTTATGTTATTTTTCATCTCAAAGTGGAAAGTTTGTGTTGTTTAATGGTAAAAGTTCTCTGGTAACTTGATTTTAGGGCCACAGAACAGCAGCCCAAGACTGCATCTTTCATCTGCATGTCCGGGCATGTTTTTGAAAGGTGAACATTAGAGGTAACGTTACTGGTTTGCATAGAGTCTTTACATTAATTATATGCAGTAAGGTAGCGTTACATGTGTTCTGCATTGTTATTGTTTAAGTTAATTAATGTTATACAATTTAGGCTTGTAATCAGTATGGACATAACCTTGTCGCAGTTGAGGTTCACTCGGGTCTATGCGCAGTAATGTAACCGGACTTCACAAAGTTAGTGCTACTGAAAACGTTATTAACACAATAACGTCCTTTTCTGAAGTTATTTCCCTTCTAAACCTGCTTCTAAACCTAGCTAACTTTTCAATCTTCTTTCTCTTAAGGTTGAAACTGAAGCAACAGACTGATATACAGAGTCTTCAATCTGGTACGTTGATGTAAGCCTTAATAGACATTTATTGCACATAGTTATGTGAATTCAGTGCACAGCATTGGCATTGATCTAACTTGTGGATGGGATTTTGGGAGAATATTTTTATGTTTTGCAATGGCTTGGAGGCGCAAATTTTGTGCTGCTGTCTTTGATAAAAGGGCACAGTTGCTTGAACATTATCGTTTACGTCATAGCAGTGTTTTCTTAGTCAGTCAATTGCCTTGTCTCTATGATGACTGTATCTGCACATTTCAGTCAGTAAATGCATTGAAAATTCACTTAACACGGTTACATACACAGACAGTTGGGCCTTGTGAAAGTCAGGTGGGATGTGTGTCATTCATCTGTCCTGTGTGTGGATTCAAGCAACCATTTAAAGTCTTCTCAGTCATTTAAGGACACATTTAAAACAACACGAGATGGTGGATTGTCCATTCAAAAATTGTCATTAAGCTAATCCTTTAGGCACAGCTAGAAAGATCCACAAGCTTTGTGCAGTATACTGGTTGCTTGCCAATGTACCCAGTAAGTATAGGTCCAGTCTGCATGTCATACAGCTAGCTCTGCTATGCAAAGTACCTGATCTGCAGAGGTGTGGTTATCAAAGTGTTCTTTCACCTCTGTTGAAAGACTTGCGCACTCTTGAGCAGGATGGTATTTTCATTGAAACTATTGGTCAGTGTATCAGGGGCACTGTGTTGTGTGTTGCAGCTGATAATTTGGCTGCCCATGGTCTTGCAGGATTTGTGCAGTGTTTCCAAGCACACTATGTCTGCAGATTCTGTTGCTGTAGTGCAGACCAGATACAATCCACTGAGGTTTCTGAAGGAGAGTTTAGCATGAGAACAAAGGCCTGCCATGATCGTCATGTACAGAATGTTGTGCAAGGAGAAAATGCAACTCACTTTGGTGTTACGGGCAAGTGTGCTGTCAGCAAGGCATTGCAGCATTTTCATCCCATTACTGGTTTCCCACCTGATATACTTCACGACCTGTTTGAGGGTATTGTGCCAGTTGAGTTAGCCATGTGCATCCGTGAGATGATACGTCTGAAGTATTTCACTCTTGAATATCTAAATACAAAAAATCACACATTTCCATATCAGCACTCTGATAGGCTTGATAAACCACAACTTATCCCAAAGAATTTTGCAACCAAATATTTGCAACTAAATATTGGCGGGAATGGGCATGAAAATTCCACACTGCTGAGGTTATTACCACTTATGGTAGGAAGTAAAGTTCCTGAAGGAGATGAAGCATGGGCCATATTGATGGACCTTAAAGAAATTGTGCAGCTGGTGTTGTCTCCATCTTTCACTGATGAATCCATCCAGTACATGCAGACTAAAATAAGTGATTACAGACAGGGTCTTCAAGCGGTGTTTCCAGGCTTTAAACTCCAACTCAAGCATCATTATGTTGAGCACTACCCAGAACTGACAAGGCGTTTTGGGCCTCTTGTTCACCTATGGACTATTAGGTTTGAGGGAAAACATCGCTTTTTCAAAAGGGTGATACATGACACACACATTTTCAAGAATGTCTTGAAAACTCTTGCTACCAGGCATCAGCACATGATGGCATATCACTTCAATGCACCATCATTTTTCAGACCCCACACATAAGCCTCAAGTGTCACCTCTGTCCAAGTTGCCACACTGCCTCAAGTGGCAAAAGACTTCATAGAGACAAAAACAGATAGCCAAAACATATACAGTACAGCAAAGGTCTCCATAGATGGCACCGAGTATGCAAATGGATTGTTTGTTTCTGCAGGCCAGACCGTAGGACTTCCATTATTCAGCAGGATTGAGCACATATTGCTTCCGAATAATTCTGCTTCCATTCTTTGCAGGAACTACGAGTGCTGGTACAGTGACCACTTAAGATTGTTTGAGTTGAGGTCCTCAGACAGCTTCTCTGTGCATCAGTTGTCAGTGCTAAATGACACAGTAAGTCTCACAACATACAATATCGATGGGCATTTAATGTTGATACAAAAAAGATTTATTTTGATCAGAGGATCAAAATGTTTAAGAAGTGGGGACCTGTACAGTCTCTTGGAGCACTGTGGAGAAAATGAACACTGGCGTAATCTCACAATCAATATGCCATTAGGGACAGTGCCCACCATGACAACGATACTTGACCCAAACCAGTGATGTTTTTCATTCAAAACTAAAAATTTGCAATTGTCTGAATTTGTTTTGTTTTGAACAAATCCTGATTGCGTGCTTCTCTCTCTCCTCTTCTCTTCTTTTTAATAATAGGAAATGGCACCACAAAACTTCCTACTTCATGTCCATACCTCCGTGGATATGATCAGGAAGATGACTTTATCTCCATGCCCAGAATCTGTGGATGAGCTAAAAACAATGCTAAAACAAAAGTTTAAGCTAGACTTTGACTTTAGCTTATCATACTAAGATCCAGACTTTGACAGGCAGTTATGTTCCCTTGTAGACATCGAGGAGCTTCCACAGAAGGCTGTACTAAAAGTTATAAGGTCCGAGAGCGACGCCAGTTCAGTAGCATCAGATGACACGATAATATTGCCCCATGCCATGACACCAGACAGGGCTGAGAGATGGCCTGATGCTTTTCCATTGCCCACTTTTTCCTACAAGGTAGAACTCATACTCAGTGAGGGAAATGTTACATATGAGAGAACAGGGAAAACTGTAAAGTTATCTAAGGGACAAAAGCATGACATCCTTGAGACTCTTGCAGCCAAAATGCATAGCTTCAAAGCATACCCCACTAATAAGGAAGTTTCAATGGTAGCAGAAATGCTTGTCACTAAGCATCCTTGTCTAAAAGAGCCAGGATCTCAGACGGGATGGTATGGAAAAATAGTATGAAGTTTAAGATAGGGAACTACCACACTAAGTTGAGTCAGGCAGGATTTCATGAGGTAGCTGTAAATTCTGGGAAGAGGAGTAGAAACAACCCAGAAAAACAAGACCAGAGACCACCTTCGCCCTGCGGCACAACGAGATCATCAATGATGACCTGCCTGTTGGAGAGATCCTTGAACGCTGGCCTGCCCTTAACATGGAGTCACAGGTAAAAATATTTTCCTTAGTACACCTATTTGAGCAGATGTGTTAAATGTAATTGTTTTGTGTGTGCATATTAGTTATAACTTTGAAGGGGATTCCTAGATTTACATCAAACTTGGCATTTGATTTGGTAGTATAAAGATCTGCATGTTTTTTCACCCAAATCAGGCACAGTACAAGGGCAATGTTTTGCCAGTACTAGTCAATAGTGTAGCACGTTTTGTTGCTGTTTATATCTCCTATTTTCTATAGGGCTACATATACAATCTACTCTGACTTAAACAGCCATTTTATATTTGTGCAGATTTGTGCCGAGTTTCACAGAATTACAAACATCAACCTGAAGAATCACTTCTACGCCGAGTTGGACTGACATGTCCCCGTCTTCATAGTTTGTTTAGGAAGAAAGCTGCATGCACGGGGAAAGTAGCCAAAGTTCTGGATAACCTCTTCAGCATGTATGACCGCCAGGTGAGTTGGTTACACTTCTTGGTGTTTTATCATGCCACTACAGTGGATTTTGGTTTATCTTTTTTAAAACCCTCATCTCTTCTTGTGATATATTGTATTGTGTGGCAATGCTGTTTAGCATTCAAAGTGAAACAAAAATATGTTCTTGTACTCAAGGAACAAGTTGACGTCCATGCCAGACGTGCTGCTGTCCTCCATGCTTTCCCTGCATACCTGCATGAGGATGATTCTGGATTTCTGAAGCTATGGGATGTAAGTAATTGTTTAGAATTAATTATGTGACAGTTGATCATGGAATACAATTAATGATTCGTGATACCGTTAACATATATTCCGTTGCCAGTTTTATTAGGTACATCCAGCTAAAACTAACACAGTCTAATACAGTCCTGTGATAATCCTACCTTCATGAAGGTTATAATGTTTAATAATAATGCTTTAATGTTCATCAATTACATTTGTGAAATGTGATTGAATTTTTTCTGAAAGTTCTCTTTGTCTTCTGATAAATCACACGCATTTTTCAGAAACTTTTGAAGATAGCTTAGGCAATCTGTGGTGACAGTTCCCTGTTATTGTCTATAGGTGGCGCAGTCTGATGAACCAAACATCGACGACATACCGGTTGGGCTCCTCTTGATCAGTGCCAATTCAACAGATGCCACGTTCTTCTGCCCAGAGAGGATTGCAGTTGTGCTTGAGGGTAATGTCGTTATTGAATTCACCACATTGGTTGATGCATTTGTCATGCTTTTTGCACTGATTTATGCCCTGCATCTAAGTTACCCAAAAGACTTGGCCAATACATTTGACTTTACCCAGAAAGTCTTGATGGGCCTGGACGATGGGAAGTTGAGGCCCAAGGTGCCTTAAAAATGACATTTTGGCAATGGAGTAATGTCATTGTATGAACAAACAAAGCTGACAGTTGTTTGACTGTCAGCTCCTTAACTTTAAAGATTTTTCATATGCACACTCACTGCTGTCATTTGGGCATTCCATAGAGCAATGAAAAGACTCTTTTGTTTTAATATCTTATTAAAACAACACAACACAAAACAAACACTGCATGAAAAACCACATTAACGACCAGTAAACCCCTGCAATGTTCTTTGATTATCCGCCATTAACAGCCAGTTTATGGGGAACTTCAACCGCTGGGAATATCGTCGGGAACGGACCATCTGTCAGCGGGGGGCGTGGTTATTCGCACCTTCGCAAAGGTGCGAATAACTGTAATTAGCACATGAATACTACCAACGCTGATCTACTCAGGCTGGCCTGCTGGCTTCACAAACAACCATTGGATGATTCCACAGGCTTTTTAAAAGGAAACCGTCATGTGATTGGATAGCAACTCCAATCACAGGAGTGAGTGATCATGCGATGCGATATATATATATATATATATATATATATATATATATAT
>JBBMOE010000041.1:5246936-5316961 GCA_037975065.1 Chaetodon trifasciatus
TATATATATATATATATACAGTATATATACACACACACACACACATATTATTTTATTTTATTTTAATGATTCATTTATTTGACGATGCACCTTCTGAAAACTACACTACCACACAGTAGAGCACAAAGAACACAGCTGACAGAAAAAAACAACAAAAAAGTCTTTAATGAAATTGTGGCAAATAATACTGGGGACTGGGTCACACAGCTGGTCCCTGGTGCCTGGAAAAAGAAAGGATATCTGCAGAGGGGTTCCCTGGTAGAGTCTCTGGCCCTATGTTTACATGTAGCAGGGTATTTTGGAAAACGGATATTTTAGCCCCTCCATTTTCACACACACAACATTGTTTTCAGAAATGTTGTCGTTTACATGAAATAATTACACCGTCGAGCGCATCATAACTATGCCAATCCTATGGGCGCGAGTGTAAACATAGGTCACTCACATGACATTAAGTATTTTCAGTCGCATGTTGTGACGTTTTGGAACCTAAAACGCTGTTTAACCCCCGTTTTCAGAAATCTCCCCTTTGGCCAGAGTTTTTAAAAATGATCGTTTTCCGTGAAAAAAACTGTTTGCGTGTAAACAAGAGGCCAAACCGCATGAAAACATATGCGTTTTCCCTAAGTGTAAATGTAGGCTGGGTTGGGCCATGCCGTTGGATCATGGTGCATGAAAAAAAGAGTCTGTCTAAGGCCTCTGGAAATGTTTCTTTGCTGCCTCTGGGTCATACTGAGTTGGTGCCTGTCGCTTTGAAGGGGACTCGATGCGCAGCCTCTTGCGGTGTGTCGCCACATACTTTTGGTCACTCTCCAGCCGCCCTTGAAGTGCCTGGCAGAGTTAGGAGAGCGTCTGACTGCGGAAACATGGAGGCTTTACTATCCACCCTTCCGCGGTGTCATCCTCCTCATCGGACATCATGTCAGCAGTGACCCCCTCCCAAAAATCAATTTCCTGCTGGGTGGCTAGGACACTCCTTCTTGCTTCCAGCAGCTGTAAATACAGGTATTGATATAATATTAGTACTGCTAAGAAACAATAACACATGATAACATATGTGACCATGTTTGTCAAAAACAACGCAGCTAATAAATAAAATTCAGCCCATTTTTACATTTTTACATTGCATTACATTACATTACATTGCATTGAAAATAAAGCGGTATTCATGTAACTCTTACCCGCTACCTTCTCTGTCTGCTGCGAGCTGAAATCTTCATCTGAACTGAAAGAGCTGGCTGGGCATACCTGAAGCTCCTCTGCACCGTCTCATAATATGTCTTACAGGCCACTGGAAGAAAATATATATTCGTTTGAAATAAGACAGGCTTCAGGAAAGTAAAAACAACAACAACAACAAGAAACAACAGAAAGGGGTTAAATAAAAAAAAACTTACATAAAAGGACTCCTCTGTCCACACCATCCATGTCTGGACTCCCAGTTAAAGTGGCCATCAAATGTGATGTCATTGCTTCCCTGTGGGATGAGTTCAGTCTGTAAAACACAAAAAGTACAAACAGGTCATGCAACATTTACATTTACTTACATTCTGCAGAATATATCCTGTGTATTTGCTCAGGTTCATATCGCCTGTTGTTTCCGTCACTGTTGTGCAGACGCCACACCTTTTCCTTTCAAATAAAATAATACATTATAATGTTAAATGTAACGTGAATGGTTACCAAACGTTTGGAACATAGTGCAATAAGAATAATAAAGGTTAAGCGGCCAAAAAACTGCACAATGTAGTATTAAATGCTAATGTTACTTACTGCAACTTTTGGGTTATGCACCCGTCTCTTCCTCTTCTGATCTTCTCCACAGCTGCAGTTCGGCTGGGGCTGCTCCTCCAGAGCGAGCAGTCCGGCTTTTATCTCGGCCATTTCTCCTTTTAAGTCGGTCGCCAATTGGGTGATCAGCTGCGTTACCTGCCGAGACAATCCACTGAAGGCGCTCAGCAGCTTCTTCTCTAAGTCATTGTTTGGACTTTTTGGATCTGGTCGCTCCGCAGCCAGGCCGTCCACTTGTCGCAGAGGAATGCCTTCTGGGGTGAACTGAAGATGACATCCGGCCATTGTGTGAACAGAGTTAAAGCTTAACATGAAAGAATCCACAGCTGAAAATGAAACTGTTTGTAGACGCATTATTATGAGCATAGAAAATGTTATTTTATCAATGGAGTTTGGATCAGAAAAGGTGGGGGAACTTGACAAAAAAAAAATCTTTGTCTGTATTCTGTAGGCACAGAACACACACACACACACACACACACACACACACACACACACACACACACACACACACACAAACAAACACACACACACACACACACCCACACACACACCCACACACACACACACACACAATCCTAATTTGCATTTGTATAGCTTGCAGCATTTACATTTGCATTTTAACACCTCACAGTCACAGGGGCTGAGAGGGAACTTCCACAGCAATACACAGTGACGATGACTGACAAAGAAATAGTACTTTTCATGCAGTGTCTCAGTTTAACTTTTCCAAACACTGAATGAGCAGTATTTTCAATGCTTGGTCAGTGTCAGCAGAAACATCATACAGTACAAAGGCCCAGTTGGGGTTAAGCTACATCACTGCACCAGCAGTTTGACTGCCATCTGAGACTCCCTCCGACATTCACTAATTCCCAAGTTTCAGTTAACCCATATTAATGTTTTTGCAGTGTGATTACCAATCAAACCTGAATAAAATGTCTTACGTTATGTTAGTGTGTTTCTACTTTGACCACACAACTACATCCTCAACAATTCAGACAAATGTATTAACAAACAAGAATATAATAATAATAATAATATTAAGAAAAAAAAGTAGGTCTAACCCAAAATAAATTACAGTAAACCCTACTGTCCTTTCTTATAAATAACCAAATTCACATCAACACAAAGGAATTGTATTTTGGCTGCTTTAACCTATCTGTATTACTGCTTACCTGTACCTTTACTGCACTTTTAATTTAACCACAAATACTAATAAACAATGTCAAAAAATGTAAACTATATACCAGCTGGTATGGTACCTTTAAGTGACACAAATTACAAGCTGACGGACGAAAAAGGAAATAAAAGAAATAATAAACCCCATTGTGGGCCTGAACGATGCTGGAGAAGATAGAGTGGGTAAACAGTAGGATCCTCTTCACTCCAACTGAGCAAAATTAAAAGCAGCGTGTGGAGATCTGCAGTCTCCCCTCTCTTTTCCCCTCTGTGCACCATTGTTTCCCCTTCCTGGTGTCTGCTGTTTGCCTCTCCCCTGTCTAGTCTGTGTCTGTGTTGCTGCAGAGCATGGCTGGCAGGTTGGGACCGGCCACCTGAACACACCTGAACGCAATCATGAATCAAGACCCACTGCCTCACTCAGTATATAAGCACGCAGATTACAATCACCGTTCGTCATATCGTCTGCCTTGCTGCGTGGTAACACCCTGACCTGAAACTCATGCTAAGTACTCAGATGTTGTCTTGTATATGTAATTGGTTGTGTTTTTCCCTGTTGTGCTCAGGTGCCTAGCCCACACCTGCTTGTCTGTGCACTGCCGGTCTGCTGTCACGCCTGCTTTGACCGTGCCCTGCTGGTCTGCTCTCACAGAAGAACTTGGATCAGTCAGTTTGCACTCACCAAGGACTTGGACCTGTCTACCTACTCTCACCCAGGACTGGATCCATCTACCCTTCAGCTCAGTATAAGGACTTGGCTTTGCTTGAACTCAGTCATTACCTTTCATTCATTAAAACACCTAAACTGTTTTCCCGCGTCTTGCCTCATTTGTCAAAGCCTGGCACTTTGGATCCTGTAAATTCAGTCAAAACCTAACAGAGTACTCACAGTAGTAGAGTTGAAGTCATTGGGCCCCATTTCATCGCCAAACAGCTGAATATGCCAGCAGGCTGCTGGCTGCTGACTGACCGAAGCATGGCAAAGTGTTGCTGAAGTAGCGTCAAGGAGTGCAAGTGAGGAATCTTCTTACTCCCACTTTTGCATACTGCATCAATACCGAACTACTCACAGAACACATATCTGCTCATACAGTCTTCACACTCGTTTGCTGACTCACAGGCTATATCTTCCACAGTTCTACTACTCACAAACACACTTTTAACTTAGTTAATACATCTCTCAGTCCTTTCTTTTCTTTGCCTTTCACAGCAAAAACTCTCTGTGGTGCCCAATCTGTCTCTCTCCTTCTTGCTTGACCACTCACTGCTCTCTTGCTCCCGCCCCACAGCCAATCACATTACAGGACAAGTGACATGACCTATAAACAACCAATACCATATGATAACATTAAAGCTGCAGTAGGTAAGGTCGAGAAGAGAGCAGGCTTAGCCTGAAAATTTGAACCAACAAAAGTTCCACGTCACCCCCCCTCCCTCTCTGCTGCATTCATGCCCTACCCCCAAGCCCCTCCTCCCTGCGCCATCTGCGCGGCTGCCGTGACAACCAGCAACGTTAGCCTTAGCATCAGAAACAAGCTAACTCTGCCCAGCCGCTACATACCGTACGTGCTGCGGAGTGTTACTGTAACAATCACCATATTAGCTTTATTGTTATTTGTTTTCTTAGCCATATATGCTGTTGTTGGCAGCGGCAGTATGGGCAGTTTCTCCTTTGTGGGTGGCTGTTGCTCCGCTATGGCTTTCACTAGCCTCCTGACGCTGCTCACAGAGCTGTTGGACTGAGCGGCAGCCAGCAGCATGAGTGGAGGGAGGGAGTGGTTCGCAACATATGTGAGTAGTGATTGACAGATGTCAGACACTCCCTCAGACGCTCCTCTGGCTCTGATTGGTTGTTTTGTGTCAGGCGCGGTGGATTCTTGCAAATCGCAGTAGGAGCAGTAGGTGGGACCAATGGAACCGTTTTTTTTCACAGATTACATGTTTCATGTACTGCTGTTGGGCATAGGGACAATTTTAGCAAATATGACAAAAAATTACTTTTATACAAGTTATATAATGCAGCTTTAAACAACATATGTTTTAGACTTAGACTTAGACATAGACTTTCCCAATTTAGGAAATTATTCCGTTGCAGTACCAGTTTAAACATACAGACAACCATAAAATATATACAACAAAGAAGAATAAGGATGAGAATAAAAAACTAAGGGAACAAAAATGTTCTCTGAGAATCTAACTTATGTGTATTTAATTCTTAAAATATGAATAAGTATATAAACATAGAATAATAGCAATTGTTAAAAATATAACTAAGTATAACTAAATATATAGTTCTATAATATGTATTATAATGTATTACAAATATTATATAATATTATGATACAATAAAATACAATATAACTAAGTATATAAACAAGTATTTACAGCAGTTCCTAAGAGAGTGAGCCAGAGCTATAAACTATATACCAGATAAAAATTATGCAAGTTACAGAGGATAAATAAATGTATACAATAAACAATATGTGCAATATTGCAGTAGAGGCTGGACTGTTTCCACACATACAGTGTTTTGCACACAATTTAAACCTTGCTTTACAAGCAGATTTGAACCAACCGTCTGCTTGGTGGAGTGAGACATGTAGCAGTGTTTTGTAGTTCAGCTACCACAGCTGAGTTGACCACCAAACAGAGACTGTTAAACCTGCCTGTTAAACCTGTTAAAAATGCTGTATACACTAATTAATTAATTTATTTATCTTTTAATATCATAATAAATATCAGATTGTGGGCTTCATATCGAGAGAGAGAGAGAGAGAGAGAGAGAGAGAGAGAGAGAGAGAGAAACAGAAAGAGAGAGAGCGAGACAGAGAGAGATTTTTGGTGCAGGAAGAAAAGTGGAGTAAAGAGGTGACAAGATATACATAAAAAGGTATGTATTCTTCTTTTCACATTTTGGCCCTTTACAATTGTATAATAAAGCAACAGATTTACATAGCTTGTGTTAGCATACTTTCTGTCAAAACTTACTCCTGAGGCCTGGACCACTTTTGTTGTGTTGTCACTGAAGGGTTGTGCACCGCTCTCCAAAGCTGATGGAAATAGTCCACATTACCTTTTTCTTCTGTCGTTTAGATTACAACACTCTTACAACTGTAGACTAGCTCTTATTTAACTTTAAGATTATGTTACAAATTCATGAAAAAAGGAGGTTTGGATTTCTTTGATTTTTCTACATTGACTTACACATTTCTGATTGACTGGATAAAACAATTTTTGCAATTCTCTCATTCAACGGCGCTGGGTGCGATCAGAGTGTCGCCAACTATCATTTTCAAGGTTTCTATACTCTCTCCACCTGCAATTGACTCCCCTCGTGACAGACGATTGCTTTTGTCTGCTCTCAAGGCATGACACAACTCATCTCAAACAAGCCTATGAGATGACTGCAGCGGTCACGTGGTCCTTGTCGTTTGTCCCTGAGGTGTCTAATTCCTGCCAGCTGATCAGCGTAGCACAGTGCCCAATGTTGAGGCCCTGAAATAGAAACGGACAGGCTGACTTAGTTTCATGAATTGATATAACTTAGCTGGTTGTCACAAATCAAAAGACGCTCGTAAAGATGCTTTGGTTTGAGGGTTCAATTCCTGATGCCATTAATGCGGCGAAACAGCGGAGTTGCGTCTTTGTCGTTGTCATTACAGGTACGTGTGTGTGTCGAGTAGCCAGCAAGCTAACGGGAGCTTGTGTGGGTGGCAAGTGATTACGAAGCATTAGCACATCTCCTTCAGTACCGCTAGCGTGCTAGCCAGCCTTCAGTGGTGACAATTGCACTAAACCATTAGCCAGCAAGCACAGCCAACCAACTGTCAAAGAAATATATATTAAAGGGTCGTTACTCATATTTGAGGAAAATGACCACCGAAAGTAAGAAGACAAACGCAGTAACTTAAATATGTTGTAGCTACATTTATGTGCTAGCTAGTAGTGTTGTTTACTGGCCTGTGTAGCGTTATTAAGGCAGAAATGGATATGCCTTTACAATAGCGCCAGTTGTCGCTAAAAGCCTAACCATATCAACACGCCTAGAAAGAGCACATGTTCGCTATCTTAAATTGTTTTTCTGATGTCACCCGACATTAGTCAGATTATGATTCAAGTGATCTGGGCAACGTATCCCCCTGCTGACAGGATCAGTACAGTTGGTTCACACGTCAAATGATTGTTTAAATCATTGGAGCTTTGTAGAAAGTATCCAACTTCTGACATCGTGGTTTAATGTATTGACAGTGAGCTGCAACTAAATGACTCATCATTGTCACTCTCTCTGTTCTCAGGGGAGGATGAACAGTCTGCACAGCTGATATCCAGCTGGGAGAATTACAGAGTTTCAGAGGCAGTGCAGAACAGTTGTGTGGCCATCAAAGTCGATGCCAAGAGGTACTCGTGTTAAGTTAAATGCACAGTGCATGGCACTGAATTTTAGGTGCAAGAAAAATAATTGCCTTCAATATATTATCCATGTGGTCACATACCGTGTCTGTAAAACAAAATATGATGTCTATATATATGTCTCAAAGCTGTTACTGCTTCCTACTAAGCTAACCAATTTCCTGGGGGAAACCCTATTATTTTTATTTTTTGCAGTGGATATTGGTTTTGAATGTCATTAGATACACTTAAATTTGAAATCTTTAGTAACCTTTTATCTAATTTAATGTGTCTTAGGTCGTTTTCACACTTGACCAAGCGGACTCGGTTGGATTGGGGAGCTGAAAGTCGCAACATTGTTGCATTTATCACTTGTTTCGTTTCTGCTCTCACACTGTGATTTCTAAACTTTCTGAGCAGCATCACGTGGTTGAAAGGGGCACTCGTCGATTGGACAAAGTAGGAGGGGGAATCCCTCCCTCCCCGTCCCATTATTTTAGGGAATGCTACAACGTTAGTGAGCACAACTGTTCCTATAATGCTATCGTAGCTTGCCAGGGGTTGATTCTGTTATTTTTCTAACTTTGAAGATCTAACATGTGACAACATATGAGCTCAGAGTTTAAAGACTGTGACTGTTGGTAGTTGTGACTTGATTTTGTTTAAATATACCAAATTGTGAATTTATGGGTTATTGTTGTTCAGACAATTGAGCTAAGCTAGCTAGCAACTGCTAATGTCAGCGGTCACTTGTTACCCTAGATGCACTGCGTATGCACTGCGTATAGCGTCACTACGTACATTTGGTCTTGTGTTTCGTCCGGTGAGCTTTCACACGGCATACGAACCGAACCAGGGTTCACTTGCAAGCGAACTGAGACCCAGTTCGCTTGTTTGGTCCGCACCAGAGTTCGGATGAGCTTACACACCTGCCCAAACAAAGCGGACTATCCGAGGAAACGAACTCTGGTCCGTTTAAAGCGGACTAAACAGCTCTGGTGTGAAAGCAACCTTAAAATTAAGTTCTTGTCTTTTTAGCAACTTTATTGTCCATATTGTGAAGAATTGTTTTTGGTAACACAACAAAGCAGAAAAAATACGTGACAGCATAAATAAACAGTGCAGGGCATGTTATTTCTTTGTATTTGGTTTAATACATTTAACAAATAGATGTGTGAATGTGTATGGAGTTTTACCATGTGATGATTTTTTTTCCCCACAGTGAGACATGTGTGCAGTTCTCCCAGATCTGTATCTTTTTCATTATTCAAAACGTTGGTCATTTCCTCTTGAGTTGACTTAGTGTCGAGCTACAACAGAAAGTAACTTATTGATTACGGACTGGTCTCTGAGGAAAGCTATTAGTTGCACTACTTGTTACATAACCACATTCTTTGGCCAAATAAATACTGTTGACCTAAGCCCACATTATTGAGTAGTTTCAAATATGGACCAGAGCCAGCCTTTTGTATGTTTCAGACCATGAAACTCCCCTGTCAGGCTAAATTAAAAAGGAAATGTTTATAAAAGAATATATACAATTAGAGTCATTCAATAGATGAAATCTCTCAACCATTAAAAATATCTTGTTTGTAGAAGTTTACATTCTGATGATACTGGGGTTGTCTGAAGCTGATCCTAACGATCATTGACTGTGGACCACCCAGGAATATTTTAATTGACAAATATCTGCTAAAATAAAGCTAATCAAAATCTGAACCTGTCTTTACTGAACTCTATTGAGATTTGTCACGTCAGCCTGCTAGTGTTTTAGCACTGCTCTCCTTAGCAACAGCGTGCAGTAAATAATAATTTGGTTGTGCTGGTGATTGATTCTGTTCTGACACTGGTTTGGCAACATTTCCTAAGCTCTGGCAATAATAGAATCTGTAAGCTCAGTGTAGAAAACATTCAGCTCACTGTTTTTCATTTTTTGCTGGTGCTGTCACTTTAACTGATTATTAAATGGCAGAGTGTCACATCAGCTGTCACGATTATTCTGGGAATTACTTGCTGGCAGGCCAAAATAGAACATGGCCTTTTTTTTTCTCTCTGTGGCTAATATTTGTACTCAGACAAAAAATGTTTATGAGGTGAGGTTTAATTTTGTTCTGTCATCAAGTTACTCATGGGATGAACATTAATTAGTGATAGCTGATTATGTCCTGATGCCAGCTATATTTGTCATTTTAACCAGTGAAAGTGAATGGTCAGCACCAGCCAAAAATGAGAAGCTGCTACGTGAGAGCTTTCCACACTGATCTTTGCTGATGATAGATAATAGCATAGCTTAGCTAATCTGTGTTTTACCTAACTGTCAGAACTCTGGTGCAATCAAATTTTTCACATTCACACACTCTAGTTTTTACTTGGAAATGTGGTAAAGTGCTCCACTGTAGGCTGTGGTTAAGACGAGCAGTGTTGCAACACCAGCAGCTGATGCGGGCCAAGTAGGGTACAGTAAAGAAACACTGTGGAGTACGGTAAAAGAGAATGGGGTGGAGTAATACTGATATTTATTCTAGCTGACGGCAATCCGTTGAAGTAGTTTCAAACTTTTGATGGGGGCATCTCATATTTTTGACTTAGCATAAGTATTAGCATTTTTATCATTCATTTACCTTTCTCTGTTTTCTATAACCGGTGAAAATGGTCTTCCATAAGTGTGTGATCAGTGAAGATAGCTTTTTATCCTGCATATGTAAACAGTCAGTTCTATAAAATATCAGTTGCTGGGAGCTTGTTCTTTAACCCACCCTGTGTAAAGATCCAGTGGTGTGCATACCCTCTAGCTTCTTTATTGGAGAGAATGGGATTCCTCTGGAAGTCATCGCTGGCAGTGTGTCGCCTGAAGAACTGATGAAAAGAATCAACAGAGTTAAGCAGGTATGAGCAAAAAGATTGGAATGTAAAAATGCTTAATTTGCAGTGTGTGCACTACTGTTTTTTTGACTTGAGCTCTGGCCCGATCAGCCTTGATGATTTGAATGCAGTCCAGCTTGTTGTTCAGGTGTACTTCCAGGTACAAGTAGCCCTGACCAGTGCCCATTCCAGTTCAGCTTGCTGTTCAAGTGTCCTTCCAGGTGCAAGTAGCCCTGACCAGTGCCCATATCTATTTCCTGGATGGTAATAGGTGTAGCAAGTATTTTCCAACTCCTTTGTTTTACCATTGTTAAGCTGCAGGTGGTTCAGGCCACACCTCTCAGTGAAGGAGTCCACTAAGCCCCTGCACTCAGTGTCTCTGTCCTGTAGCTGACAATTGCAAAGTCATCAGAATTTCTGCAGGTGGCAAGACATGGAGGGTGAACAGAAAGGGTGATTAGACCATTTCCTGTTGGCAGAGGCACAGCTAGGGTGACATACAGTGCTGTGAAAAAGTATTTGCCCCCTTCCTGATTTCTTACTATTTTGCATATTTGTCACACTTAAATGTTTCAGATCATCACACAAATTTTAATATTAGACAAACATAACCTGAGTAAATACAAAATGGAGTTTTTAAATAATGATTTTATTTATTAAGGGAAAAAAGCTATCCAAACCTATATGACCCTATGTGAAAAAGTAATTGCCCCCCTCGTTAAATCATGAGTCAACTGTGATTAACCACAATTTTTGGAAAGCTGAGTTTAATTTCACTGACCACACCCAGGCCTGATAACAGCCAGACCTGTTCAATCAAGAAATTACTTAAATAGAACCTGTCTGAGTAAGTAGGATGCGAGATCTTGAACAGAAACACATCATGCCGTGATCTAAAGAAATTCAAGAACAAATGAGAAACAAAGTAATTGAAATCTATCAGTCTGGAAAGGGTTACAAAGCCATTTCTAAGGCTTTAGGACTCCAGGGAACCACGGTCAGAGCCATTATCCACAAATGGAGAAAACAGGGAACAGTGGTGAACCTTCCCAGGAGTGGTCGGCCTACCAAAATTACTCCAAGAGCGCAACAACAACTCATCCAGGAGGTCACAAAAGAACCCAGAACAACATCTAAAGAACTGCAGGCCTCACTTGCCTCTGTTAAGGTCAGTGTTCATGATTCAACAATAAGAAAGAGACTGGGCAAAAATGGCATCCATGGGAGACTTCCAAGGCGAAAAACACTACTGACTAAAAAGAACACAAAGGCTCATCTCACATTTGACAAGAAACATCTTGATGATCCCCAAGACTTTTGGAAAAATATTTTGTGGACTGACGAGACAAAAGTTGAAATTTTTGGAAGGTGTGTGTCCCATTACATCTGGCATAAAAAGAACACAGCATTTGATAAAAAGAACATCATACCAACAGTCAAACATCGTGGTGGTAGTGTGATGGTCTGGGGCTGCTTTGGTGCTTCAGGACCTGGACGACTTGCTGTGATTGATGGAGCCATGAATTCTGCTGTCTACCAGAAAATCTTGAAGGAGAACGTGCGGCCATCAGTTCGTTACCTCAAGCGCACTTGGGTTATGCAACAGGACAACAACCCAAAACACACCAGCAAGTCCACCTCTGAATGGCTTAAAAAAAACGAACTTAAGGTTTTGGAGTGGCTGAGTCAAAGTCTGGACTTATATCCAATTGAAATGCTGTGGTGTGACCTTAAACGGGCAGTTCATGCCTGAAAACCCTCCAATGTGGCTGAGTTAAAAAATTCTGTGAAGAAGAGCAGGCCAAAATTCCTCCACAGCGATTCGAAAGACTCATTGCCAGTTATCGCAAATGCTTGATTGCAGTTATTGCTGCTGCAGGTGGCACAACCATTTATTAGGTTCAGGGGGCAATTACTTTTTCACATAGGGTCATGTAGGTTTGGATAGCTTTTTTTCAACAAATAAACAAATAAAATCATTATTTAAAAACTGCATTTTGTATTTACTCGGGTTATGTTTGTCTAATATTAAAATTTGTGTGATGATCTGACACATTTAAGTGTGACAAATAGGCAAAAAAATAAGAAATCTAAAAAGGGGCAAATACTTTTTCACAGCACTGTAGCTGAAGTCTTCCGATATGGTGACAAAGGTATTCAGGTGCTGTCTGTGTAGTCTTGCGACAGTGCGTCTGCTAAGTGATGGACTTAAACAAACCGGAATGATGGCATGGAAAAACTGTGGACATGGGCCCAAACAGTGCGATATGATTAGGATTGCATCATTTGTTGTCAACACAAATCCCCCACCTTTCTTCTTGCCACTCTCCTTGCAGTGTACAATGCTCAAGTGCTTTGGGATTTCAAGTTTTGCAAATACACTTGGTCAAAGTGAAATGAAAGTGACGTTGTGTGTCCAATTGGTCACAGTCCACGTCTCCTGAAAGAGTTCAGTGTCCCAGAAAATCTGACTTATTATCTAATTATGGGCATTATTTTCCCGTGTTTCTGTGTCTAAGGGACTAATGGAGGCAATAATGTTTGAAGTTTTTCTAGTATTGAACAAGAGTTCAGCAGCCAAAGCCATGAAACCTGTCCAGGCCATCAATATAATGTTGTTTTTGCCACAGAGAAGATCAGATTGTTATTTTAAGTGTCTGACAATATTATGGAAAGGATCCTTACAGAGATGGACCTTGACAAAAAGTGAAACTCATCAAAACCTTCTTGCTTCATCTTTCCACTATTATAACAATTATCGCCAACTGTGGATTGGTTGAAATCAACTTAATTCAAAGAATTGGGAGGGGGGCTAGAGAGAGAGGACAGACATCATAGAAGCACTGAAAACGGCGTGAGCCACAATATTTTCACATCTAACTCAGCAATTATTTTTAATCTGACATTGTGACTGACAATATTTAAATATGTCGCATATTTTCCTGGTAAAAAATAAAATAGATAAAAAAAACAGTAACGACACAAACTGATTTTTTTGACTGTCCATTATGCACTGCACTCAGTGGATCCAATGCCATGCTGCGACCTTTTTTATTCCACAATTAAATATGAATTTTCACAGCCGAATGTATGGATTTCTTTTAAAATTTGAACATATTAAAATTTAGAACATTCATTCACAGCTTTATTCCTGGCTCACATCTAGTTGCAGGAAAATAAAATGGATGAAATAAGACTCAGGCTAACTCAGCAGTGGGAAATCAGGGACTATTCTGCCTGCGTCTTTACAGAGACCTGGCTCCATCATAATATACTGGATCAAGCTATTGCATGTGATGAGTGCACCATGTTCCATGCCAAGAGAATGCATTGCTCTGGTAAGATGAAGGGAGTCCAAAGTTGATAGACACTGTTTCCCAGATGTTGAGCTTTTGATGTGAAGATTCCAAGCATAGTATCTGCCCAAGAATTCACCGATGTCTTTGTTGCTGATGTTTCCATTCGTCCAGATGCAAACTCAAAAAATGCATTACAGGAATTTAATGGTGTATGTACTGTGGTGGTGATTTTAATCAATCAGACCTCAGAACTGTTTCACCTAAGTTCCACCAGCATGTCCAGACCCACGCCAGGGGAAGCACTATTGTGAGCCATGTTTACACAAACATTCCTGGCAGTTACAAAGCCGTTCATCATCCATGCTTTGGTCAATCAGACCATGTTTTTGTGCTTCTCCTACTTACCCCTAGCTGATTAAAAGGGTTAAAGCATCAGGAAAAAACAGTTAAATGTGGAGAGATAAACCTACAACAGCACTACAAAAAAAAAATTGAATTTTGGTCTGATATCATATTCAATTCAATTTTATTTGTATAGCGCCAAATCACAACAGAAGTTCTCTCAGGACACTTTCCATATTAAGCATCTGCTATCTACAGAGACCCAACAATTCTAATTGCGAACCACTCCCTCCCTCCGCTCATGCTGCTGGCTGCCGCTCAGTCCAACAGCTCTGTGAGCAGCGTCAGGAGGCTAGTGAAAGCCATAGCGGAGCAACAGCCACCCACAAAGGAGAAACTGCCCATACTGCCACTGCCAACAACAGCATATGGCTAAGACAACAAACAACCATAAAGCTAATATGGTGATTGTTACAGTAGCACTCTGCAGCGCGTACAGTGTGTTAGCGACTGTGATGTAACGGCTTGGCAGATTTAGCTTGTTTCCGATGCTAAGGCTAACATTAGTGGTTATCACAGCAGCCGCGCAGATGCTGCATGGAGGAGGGGCTTGGAGGCAGGGCATGAGTGCAGTGGAGAGGGAGGGGGAGTGACGTGGAATTTGTGTTGGTTCAAATTTTCAGGCTAAGTCTGCTCTCTTCTCGATCTTACCTACTGTAGCTTTAACAGAGAAATATATCTGTGTATCATTGGCGTAACAGTCATATGACTTCCTAAGGAGACTAAAAGTTAACCTGGCTCATCAAATCCTAGTTAACTTCTACCGCATGCACCGTCGAGAGCATCCTGACCAACTGCATCTCAGTATGGTAGGCAGCTGCACAGTCTCCCAAGGCCCTGCAGTGGGTGGTGAAAACGGCCGGTACATCACCGATGCCCAGCTAACTACCATCAAGGACATCCAGCGCAAGCAGTTTCTAAGAAGGGCATGCAACATCAGCAGTGACAACTCCCACCCCAACCGTGTACTGTTTGCACCCCTCCCATCTGGTAGGAGGTTCAGGAGCCTCTGTTCCCACACCAGCAGGCACAGGAACAGCTTCTTCCCCAGAGCTATTACCCTGCTGAACTCTTTCCCCCAGCAGTCCCCCTGTTCACCCTGCTGCCATCTGGCAAGTGATACTGAAATACCTGCTTCCGTACCACCAGACTACACCCAACCGGTCGAGGCAGATGGCCGCCCACCCAGAGCCTGGTTCTGCCTGAGGTTTCTGCCTGTTAAAAGGAAGTTTTTCCTCACCGCTGTTGCCAAGTGCTTGCTCATGAGGGAATTGTTGGGTCTCTGTAGATAAAAGAGCTCGGCCTGTACCAGCTCTATATGTAAAGTGTCCTGAGACAGCTTTTGTTGTGATTTGGCGCTATACAAATAAAATTGAATTGAATTGAATTGAACTACAGAGCAGCTTCTTTGCTCATGCTGCGGGACTCTTCAACTCATCCTCTGCTTTCCACCATAAAAAATAGATTTTCCTGTTGAACACACAGATACAACAACTTGCATTTTTGTCGTGTAGTTCTGTTTTGTAGAATAACAAATAAATGAACCTTGAATCTTGATATGAGACGCTCTGCGCACTCACCTGAACACACACTGGCTAGAATGGCAGTGTCTGGAGTAGCTGTGACAAAGCCTTAAACTGTGTGTGTTGGTAGTAATGTGCAGATCTTAGCAGAAAAAGCACCAGTAACACCAAGCTTTCCTACATTGTTACTGTCATTTTTTCAGATTCTGTTGCTGATCTTACTTTATATTATGACATCCTGCACCATGTGCTTAATTGTGTGTTGTAAGATCACACCATTAAGTTCTGAGAACATGCTCAACCAACAAAGGCATCCATGATATGTGGGGTAGCCCTAATCTGCATGACAATGTGTAGTTGAAAGCTGGTATAACACAAATGTAGTTGTGAAGACAAGCCTCCAACCCCTGAGCTATCACCACTGAAGCTACTGTATGTAATGATCTTTCTACCGGCTTTCTGACAGATGTATGCTCAGCAGATTGAAGGTGGGACAGACTTACCAGAGACAAGTACTTCTGTGGAGACCAATCCACATGACAACATTACCACAGAACCTGCTCCAGCCCCAGCTTCAACAATGCATTTTAGGTCAGCTGCAGCAGCCACAGAGCCTGCAGCAGTACCAGGAACAGGGAAAGGTGAGTTAGCCTGCATCACACGGTCATCCACTTGGCAGATAAACTGTCATGGTTCTCTGGAGTCAGGGGCCTCGTTCAGGTCAAATTTAGCTTCATTCATAGAGGAAAATCCACCGTCCTTTGATGTCTGCATTCTTTTTAAAAACAAAAACTTGCAGTGCTCACTGGAGAGGCATGTTTTCTTAAAAAAAAAAAAATCACCAAATTTTCACCATTTATGATATCAAGACTGTAGAAACAGAATATATTATAGTCCTACTCAAATTTCCTCTGACAGTCCTTGAAGAAATCATATGCTATGAATGCTTCCGTCAGGAAAAATCAGATCCTGTAAATATCGAAAATAATGTACTCTTTGGTGCAACTGTGAAGCCTTGAATGAGTACACTGACATGACCGAACTACAGGAGAAAAAGCCAGTAGCCAGGAGGAGAAATTAAGGGGATGGTTTGAAGAGGTTGTAAAAGTTTTTCAATATGTATTTCAATAATTATTTCAATATGTATAGCATTCCAATCTAACTTTGTTATACTGCACTTCTAGCTATGATTGTGTTTTTTTCAAAGAGGTACGGGACTTACAGTGGCAAGAAAAAGTGTAGAATGTGATCTGATCTTCATCTATGTCAAGGGGTGTGACAAACATAATGTGTCTAAAATAATAACACAAAAAAATTCTGATCTTTCATGTCTTTATTGAACACACTCATTCAACATTCAAAATGGCAGTGGAAAAACATAAGTGAACCCTTAGAACTAATAACTGCTTGACCCTCCTTTGGCAGCAGTAACCTCAACCAGGCGCTTCCTGTAGCTGTTGATCAGACCTGCACAACATTGAGGAGGAATTTTAGCCCATTCTTCCTGGCAGAACTGCTTTAGGTCTGTCATATTCTTTGGACATCTCATGTGTATGGCTCTCTTCAAGTCAGTCCATAGTATCTCTATTGGGTTGAGGTCTGGGCTCTGACTTGGCCACTCCAAAAGTCAGATTTAGTTTTTCTGAAGCCATTCCATTGTGGACTTGCTCCGGTGTTTTGGGACGATGTCTTGTTGCATCACCCACCCACTACACAGCTTCAGCTGACGTACAGACATTCTCACATTATCCTGAAGAATTGTCTGATACACTTGGGAATTCATCTTCCCCTCAATGATTGCAAGCTTGCCAGGCCCTGATGTATGATGAACTTCAGACGTGCAGTTATGTTCTTTTTAGTAAGCAGTGGCTTCCTTCGTGATGTCCTGCCATGGATACCCTTCTTGTTCAATGTTTTACGTAATGTAGATTCATGAACAGAGATGTTAGCCAGTTCCAATGATGCCTTCAAATCTTTGGCTGTCATTCGGGGTTGTTTCTGTACCTCATTGATGAGTTTTCATTCTGCTCTTGGTGTCATTTTGACCGTGCGCCCACTTCTTGATATAGTAGCAACAGTCCCAAAGTGTGTCCATTTGTAGATTGTTTGCCTAACTGCAGACTGGTGAATTTCTAAAGTCTTTGAAATAACTTTGTAACCCTTGCCAGCTTTATGTAAATCAACAATTCTTGATCGTAGATCCTCTGAAAGCTCTTTTTGGTGATGTATGGCTCACATAAGTGTTCTTTTTGTGCAGAGCAAACTCCAAAAGTTTGAGGGGTTTTTATTAGTCAAAATTGTTGTTGTCCACACCACCAAACTCATTAACTTAATGAGACTCCAGGTGTGCTAAAACCTTACTCCATTTGGCTTTTTTGCGGTCATTAACTCAAGGGTTCACATACTTTTTCCTCAAGCACTATAAGGTTTTTTTGGTTGTTCTCAATAAAGACATGACAGATCAAAAAAAATATTTTGTTATTATTTTTAGACACATTATATTTGCCAATACCCTTGACTTAGATGAAGATCAGATCACATTTTATGACAAATTTATTCAGAAAACAATGAAATTCCAAAAGGTTCACATACTTTTTCTTGCTACTGTATATAGATAGGTGTAAAAGTAGGTCAGGAACCATTTCTGGTGTTCCACTGGTATTACCAGGTTATTACATAGTAGTATGTGCTACCACAAGGAAACATTTATTTTGTCCATCAAATGCAAGAAGTACATGAACATTTTGTGCACATGTTCATGGTATCGAGATGATGCATCTTAATGACTGCATGACTTTTCTTCGAATACCGCCATGAGGTTTGTGGCTTTGAGTGAAATTTCTCAGCAACTGTTGGATGAATTTCCATGAAATTTTCTATACACATTCAAGACCCCTCAGGATTAATTATAATCACTTTGGTTGGCCCCTGGNCACGGGAAGAACATGCAAACCTCACACAGAAAGGCCCCGCCTGACCCAGCATTAGAAACATGACAGATCAAAAAAAAAAAAAATGTTGTTATTATTTTAGACACATTATATTTGTCAATACCCTTGACTTAGATGAAGATCAGATCACATTCTATGACAAATTTATTCAGAAAACAATGAAATTCCAAAAGATTCACATACTTTTTCTTGCCACTGTATATACTGCAGTGAAAATGAACCCACAGTGAGTAAAAATGTGACAGGAGTAAAAACACTCTGCTTGCTTGGATTTCAGAGGGCTTAAGTCCAGTAAGTTCAAAAGGGAGAGTTTCCACACCCAACTCTATCAAGATATTGTAGATACTGATTAAAACCAATTTAATTGGTTTTAATCAGTTTTTCATCATGGGGAAGTAAAATGTTCAGATATTTCAGTTTTGCCCTCTCAGTGTGCAGCAGTCACTTAGTCATTTTGGCAGATGCTTTTATCCAACATATGAATTCACACACCGATGGTGCAGCACCCTGGCCTCGGCAGTCCACATGCTGAAGTATCCTTGGGCAAGGTATTGAACCCCAAAACTGCCCCTGATGCTGTGCCATCGGTGTGATGACCGCTCTACCTCCTCAGCCACAGCCACCCAGCAGTCATTCAGCCTTTGCAATGTACTGTGCTTGAAAAGAACTAGTTGGTACTACGTGTGAATTATGTCAGAAAGAAAAACTTTATAGCTGTTCTAAACAGCCACAGTGGAAGGCAGAGTGAATATCTAGCCTTCATAGAGATGATATAATGGAATAATTTGAAGAAATCTGAAGTCATTGAGTAGCTGAAGAGAGTACCTGTCCTTTTTTTTCCTTCCAGGGTCTTTCAAAGTCTAAAATCTAAGAGTAATGTTTTAGCATTTAGAAGGAAAAAAGTAATGAAGCCAAAACGCTTCTGTGTGTCTTAACAGAATGCTGCCAATATTTGCTTTCAGATTGTCATTTAAATCTGAAATAAAGAGTTTACTACTACTTTACTATGGTGCTGCAAGGGGTTCAGACACATGAATAAGAGTCTGTTGGTGAAAGAACAAAAATACAGAGAATAACGGTGTCTTTATAATCACTTTGAAGATTAATTCAGCGCGTCCTTTGTGTGTTTCTATTTTATGTAGCATCCCTCTCAAACACAGGTGATGATCACAGCCTTTCAGCCACAGTGACTCTTGCAGAGAATGCATCTTCAGATCATGCTACTCAGTGTTCTCAGAGTAAAGAAAACCTGGATGCAAAGGTGGAAAGGTAGGAGCACACATTCTATACATTCTAGACATTAGATGTTAGCATTACACATGTAACAAACTTTATTAAGGCTTCAGAAGTACAGACGTGGAGGAGTGAATTGTCACATTGATGATATCACCCCCTTTCTATGTCAGAGCAGGCCCTCTCAAAGTCCAGACCTGGTCTGCATCCGGACTGAATATCAAGTCGCTGGGAGTACCTTTGCGTTGCACAGTGCTAACAGCTGTGTAAACAATGGAGCCATGACTGAATGGATCTCCAGATGCTCTTTTGAATTGTACAGAAAATGAGCAAAAAGCTTATAACAAGTCTCACCAGTTGTACACCTGTAGATGAACGTGTTCAGCCAAGACTAGTGACAGAGGAAGCACACTAAAAACACTAAAACAAAGAAAAGCGATCAATGCTGCTGTATCTAGCTACCACTCTTGCGGTGCCATTTTTTATTCATTCATTCACTCACTTACTCCGCAGTGAAAGAGGTTCAGTCTGTCCTGAGAGTTTTTTTTGTTGTGTTAAGAACTCATTCAGTGATAGTTGAACTGTGGGTTTTGTTTTGAAAAAAGTACAGAATTCATAGTTCACCAGTTGTAGCCTACAGAAAGGGATATTTTTTTCAGTTCAATTCAATTTTATTTGTATAGCACCAAATCAAGTTGTCTCAGGACACTTTCCATATAGAGCTGGTACAGACCAAACTCCTTTATCTACTGAGAACCACAACAATTCCCTCATTTATCAAAAGGGAAAGTTTTAAGCTTACTCTGAAATGTAAAGACAGTGTCTGGCTCCCGGACAAAGACAGGAAGATGGCTCTACAGGAGACGAGCTTCATAGCTAAATGCTCTGGCTCCCGTTCTAATTTTGGAGACTTTAGGAACCATAAGTAAGCCTGCACTCTGGGAACGCAGTGTTCTACTGGGGTAATTGTTAGGATATGCCTTTTAAAAACAATAGTAGTTGGACTCAAAATGCAGACGGGACACAAGAGTTGGAAAGAAAACAATTTACTAACAATAATGGTGAACAAAAAGCGCACTCATAAGGAGCGGAAAGAACAACAAAAAACACACTCTCAAAGAGTGAAGCTAAACAAACACAAAACGCACTCACAACGAGTGGAGATAACAAATAAAAGAACACCAAACGGTGGGTTGAGGCAGGACAAACGCACGGTGTGGGTGGTAGGTATTGAAACAAAAGAGCACATGTGAGTGGCAAAAGAAAAGGACTATTCTAAGTCATACAAAAAACACTGGGAGCAACTGGCAAACGACTGGAGATACTCACAAGACAAATACTCAGGAAACTCATGGAAGAGGTCAGGATAATTTGGCAACAGGCAAGGCTGAGAGCCTTCCTTTACCCCCAGAGACCCACGGTTGTAATTTTACAACATCACATTTAAGTCTACAAAAATAAACCTTCCCCCTTTTTTTTCTTTTTAAAACCACATTTACATTACTAATAGGTCCTATTGTTCAGTTCTTCAATGCTATTGGATGGTAGAATGTGTAAATAGCCCCGTTAATCTGGCCATGAAGTCATACAACCTGGGAACCTGGCTTGGAGTACAGCACCTTGTTGTTTTGGACGGGATAAATCAAGACTTAAGTAAGTAAAATGGCTGAAGTATATGTTGCAATTTTACAACATTCTCCCAAAAAGTTACTAAAATGTCAGAATTAAAAAAAAACACTGATTTCTGCATCACATGCCCCCTAGAACAACATCTAAAAGGTTAAATATTTTTTTTGCAGTTTTTTTCTATATTTGGGTTTCTGGGGGTTAAATACTCAGCCCTAATCAGGCCCATGCGCCCCAGGTGTGCTGCTGGTAGGGTGGAGTCAGCTTAGTGCAGGGACACACCCAGCTAAAACAGACAGGGGAACAGATAGACAGATGCATAACACTAAGGGAAAAGGGAAAAAAGAGAACACTAGGACCAGATAAGTTAGCGGATCCTAACAGTAATAAAGTACTCTGAGCTCTTTACGATACGATGGTGCCTGACCATTTATGGCTTTGTAAGTAAGAAGGAGGACTTTAAATTCTATTATAAATTATACAGGAAGCCAGTGTAGAGTGGCTAATATTGGTGAAATATGATCTCTCTTCCATTCTGGAGCAACTGGAGAATATTCGGCAATGAATTTGGGCAGCCTGATAGTAAGGATATGCAATAATCCAACCTGGAAGTTACGAATGCATGGACTAGTTTTTCTGCATCGTTTTGAGACAGGATGTGCCTGGTTTTTGAAATGTTATGTAGGTGAAAAAAGGCAGTCCTTGAAATTTGTTTTACATGGGAGTGAGAGGTAATGTCCTGATCAAAGATAACTCCCAGATTCTTTACAGGGCTGCTGGAGGCTATCCATAACCGCTATATCATCGGAAGGTGAGGTTCTAAGGTGTTTACGGCCAAGCACTATAATGTCAGTTTTGTCCGAGTTTAGCATCAGAAAATTGCAGGTCATCCAGGTCTTTAATGTCTTGAGGACACGCTTGTAGTCTAATTAACTGATTGCTTTCTTCTGGAGAAATATAGCCGGGTATTATCTGCATAGCAATGAAAAGTGAAGCAAAAGGAAGCATATATAAGGTGAATAGAATTGGTTCAAGCACAAAACCCTGCAGAACTCTGCAGCTGAATTTAGCGAGCATGGAAGAGTCATCATTAAAGTGTACAAACTGAGAGCGATCTGAAAAGTAGGAATTACACCAGGTGAACCGAAATTCTTCCAAATTGGTAGACGCCATTTCCTTTCTTTTAAGGAGTCTATGTTAAGGTGTCTATTCTCCTATCTTGTAAGATTGCAGTGGTTGTTTTAATTTTTATTAGATTTTTAGAGTTTAACTCCTCTGTTCTTTTGGTTCACTTAGTTTACATGGTTGGGAGGCAGACACAGTCTCTGGAGAGTGGGGTGGGTAACTGCTCTAATGAAAGCACAGAGAAAAGTGTACAGTTACAATTAGTCATTTGGCAGACGCTTTTATCCAAAGCAACATACATATGAGTTCACACACCGATGGGGGGGGTCAGTTTTTGGGGTTCAGTATCTTGCCCAAGAATACTTCGCTACTGCTGAGGCCAGGGATCGAACCACCGACCTCCTGATTGGTGGATGACTGCTCTACCTCCTGAGCCACAGCCGCCCCACACGTGTAGGACTGCAGCTCTACCTCCTCGTCTCAGCTCTGAGTTGTCTGAGTTGAGAGCTGCTCCGTGCAAAGTGGCAAGGATGCCGTCCCTCCTAATCAGACTAGGTCTTCCCCAGAAACTCTGCCAATTATCAATGAAACCCACACCGTTTGCTCGACACCACCTCGGCAGCCAGCGATTGAATGATGACATGCGGCTAAACATGTCATCACTGGTCAGATTTGACAAGGGTCCAGAGAAAACTATGGAGTCCGACATTGTCTTTGCATATGTACACACCGATTCCACATTCCGATTCCAATTGGTGCAACCGGGTGTCATTACTGCCGACCTGAATAACAATCTTACTGTATTTACGCTTATCCTTAGCCAGCAGTTTCAAATTTGATTCGACATTGCCAGCTCTGGCCTTGAACAGAACTATTGTTACTTTAAATTACAGGTAATAAGCTGCTGTAACAAAAGACAGAGCAAATTACACTCAGACGAGCAAGAGCAACCGGTGTACGCTACTACTAATGCAACAACTGCCAACGGGAAGTAAGGTGATACGCTTGTCTCAGCAAGTCAGACCACTGGAGAGCCCAGTGAAACCTGTGCTACTCACAGAGAATCATAAAGCTTGTCTATTAGCTGTAAGAGGCATCATTTGGGTTTATTTTAACATTGTTGTCATGGTGATGTTAACTGCTAGAGAGAGTGTTGTGTGTTCTTGCTGCAGAGTTCAGACATTAACATTACACCAGAGAATTTGCTATCATCTCCTAAATCACAGAATGTGTCTCGTTTTATCTAGGACACAGTTTCTATTGCCCTACACAAAATTGAAGTATTAACATTGTAACCAGTGGTGTAATTATGCCTGAAGAAGTGTACTCTTAATTTCTGTCCCCCCCCCCCCCCCTTTTTTTTTTTTTTAGAGCGACCCGTTCAGCAAAGGATAAACGCCCTGTGTTGTTAACACTGACATGTAACATTAATTTTGCATATTTAGTTCACCCCAAAAATGTGCCAAGAGTATTTGCACATTGTCACTTAACTTCTGCTGCTTGACTTCAGGGAGTAACGATCATTATGAAATTAACATTAGCCACAGAGGGACAGAGTAACAGCAACAGATCCATGAGCAGGAGCGGGAGCTGAGCTATTGTTAGCTGAGCTGCCGGCTAGCACCGATGCAATGTTATTATCATTATCGTTAGCTGAGCTGAGCTGCTGGCTAATGGCACTGACGTAGCATCACAAGGTTGTTTTTTCTGAAAGCAGATTGTTGTTTGAGTTGTTTGCTTCATATTTCCATCATTAATTTAATTATTGACTTTATTATCCAACAGGGCAAGCAGGTAGACCACAATCAACATTTATTTTCCTAGGATGGCACTGGCAACGTATGACCCGCCCTACTCTGCCTCTGATTGGATCAGGCAGAGTAAGGTGGGTCATGCCTTTGCCAAAATAATTGCGGCACACACAAATTGTGCGCATCAGAGGGAATTTGTGAGTATACACAATGACGACTGAAAAATAAGTGGGTATACACGGTATACCTGCGTATACCCTGCACTCACTGATTGAAACTCTCTTACATACTGACCATAATTTGTTCACACTGAAATTTTCAATTAATTGTCTGAATCCCACCTTATTAAACTGAATAGCTGTATAAACTTATGACATTTAACCTAAAGTTCGGCCCAGAAGTCAAGAATATTTTAATTGTAATAATTATATATATAATTATGATGATAATAATAATTATTATCTAAATGATAAACTTCATTTGTATAGCACCTTTCGTAAAAGAATTGCAGCCCAAAGTGTTTTTTAACAAGAAATCACATGCACCAAGTGCTTCACAAAATAAATATATAAATAAAAACAAAAATAGAATGACCACTTTGGGGCATAATTTACAAGGGGTGCATCCCCAATTTTCCTCCAGTGCAAAGCAGCTAAAACTGTACTATTGTCATTTTGGTTCTGTTTAACAAAATACATTATAGAGGGTTTCCTGTGGTCATGTGTTTATACACTACTCACAAAAAGTTAGGGATATTTGGCTTTCGGGTAGAATTTATGGAAAATGTAAAAAATTCACGCTACAGTGATATTACGTTATGAAAGTAGGGCATTTAAGTAGAGGCATGCAATGGTGATTTTCTCATCTCAAACAATTTATTGAAACAAAAGCCAACAACAGTGGTGGGTATACCACAACAAAAAATGTCAGTGTCTCAATAACTTGTACAGCTTGACAACGATGTCTCATGCTGTTCACAAGTTGACTTATTGTCTGCTAAGGCATGGCATCCCATTCTTCTTGAAGGGCAGCCCTTAGGTCATTGAGGTTCTGGGGTACAGAGTTACAAGCCTCTACACAGCGACTCAGCTGATCCCATAGGTTTTCTATGGGATTCAGGTCTGGAGAAAGTGCAGGCCACTCCATTTGAGGTACCCCAGTCTCATCAGCTGTTCCCTAATGATGCGACCTCGATGAGCTGGAGCATTGTCGTCCATGAGGATGAAATTAGGCCTGTGTTGTTCATGCAGGGGCACAATGACTGGGTTACTGATGTTATTCAGCTCGTATGGGCTTGTCACTGTACCATTCACAAAGTGTAGGGCAGCCGTGTATTGACTAGACACACCTGCCCACACTGTAACACCACCACCACCAAAGGCTCGTCTGGCGACAACAGTGGCTGATGCATAGCGCTCTCTTTGACGTCTTCAACATCGTTGGCGACCATCATTTCTGCTCAGTGTGAATTGACTTGCATCAGAGAACAGCAGGCCCAGTGGTCCCTCGTCCAGTGCAAATGCTCCCTGGCCCATGCGAGACAATGATGCCTGGTGGTATGGTCAGGTGCCCTTGCAGGTCATCTAGCACTCAGACCACACTGATGTAAACGAATGGTCTGATGTGACGCTTGGGTTCCTCTCACCTCCTTTAAATGTACCTGGTGTTGAGTGTCATTCATCATCAGGTTCCGCAGGGCACTGTTCACAATGAAGCGGTCATCAGTGTGAGATGTGGCCAAAGGACATCCACTTCTATGCCTTTCTGTGGCTCTTCCAGTCTCTCTGTATCTCTGTTGCAACCTGCTGAAGACACTCTGTGACACTCTAATCTCAGTGGCCACTTCCCTCTGAGAACATTCTGCTTGAAGCTTCACAATGGCGAGGTACTGTTGATCAATTGTTAGGTGTCGTCTTGGTCTCATGATGTCAAAATGTGAACAGCATGATGAAGAGGACTGCTTAAATACCAATTATAATTGAATCAGGAAATTTATTGGTCGAATCATGGATCAAACACCTGTTGTGAATTTTGTCGTTCAGCTCCTTGTTAGAGAACAGCAAGTTGTGCGAAAAGTACTGAAACGTTGAACAGTTGGACATGTGCATTCAGAAGTTTAGAGAAGGTCAAATTAAGTTCATCTGTAAAGGTTATAGTGCATTTTAAGTTCATCCTGAAATTTCACCCAAGAGCCAAATATCCCTAACTTTTTGTGAGTAGTGTATCAACAGCAGTGCTGGTTCTAATTGATATAATCTGTTATTTTGTTATTGAAGAAAGATGCATGTTTTTCACAGTGCGGACTGATGAGGACAATAGTGGATAATAGTGGCGAATAATATTCTCTTTGAAGAATATTATCTTGGAAAAGTAATACCTTCTCACCAGATATATTGCTTTATTATAGACAGTCATGTCTCTTTTGTATTATATTACAGTGGACTGTGAGGCCAGGTTTCCTCCATTTTCTTTAATCTTAACAGATATTCTTAATTTCATCATATTGTCCTGTCAGGTTGACCAAGAAGTTGGAGGAGAGACGAGAGCAAAGGAAGATAGAAGAAGAAGAGGTAAGGAGACAAGTCTTTCTGGCTACTCCATATTTTCCATTGTGCTGCACCAAGGTGTGTAATCACAGTGGCCACAGAGAGGTCACGTCACCCCAATATGTGAAATATGGAAATTTGTTACTGACCAGACACATGATTCAATTCCTCCAAAAGGTGAAAGAAAGCCTATTTTTTCCTCTCAGTTATCAGTGTTAAACATACTGGATGCTCACTGAGCTCCTCCTGTCATATGTCACCCAGCAAAGGTGAACACAACAGTTGTGAGCACATCAGGAGTATGGGACAGAGTTGTTGGTCCATTCTGTCTCGGCCTATCCTCCACCCCGTGCACAGATCTCTGATGTGCACAGGCTAATCACTTGCAGTTACAGTTTAACACAGTCTGCTTTAATCTCAACATCCCTGTTACGTATAAATCAGTGCAATACTGCTCTTGTTGATTAACATATTCAGTGAAACGGTCTCAATGGTAATCTGAGGTTTCCTCAGTCACTTGTCCTCTGAACACTAGGTCTGTAGTTGATATGTCTCTAAACTGTGAACCAACCAGGATATCACAGTGCTTTCTATAACACGCTTGTGGGTCACAATTCCAAAACATCAATGTGGAATACTTAAGCAATACATCACGACAGGGCGTGATATACGCTCATTATACACACAGCTAAGGGGCGTTCTTCGGCCCGATGCATAGCGTGGATTTAGAACTCGCTTTTATGGCGTTGAAGTCAGCATCTGTAATTGATGTGTGATGGACTGTAGTATCAAGTCCTTTCTTCCTCAACATTTTCACAACCCCGGTGAACACATTATTAGACGTAGTGAACTCTGTCTGTCTTTGAGGAGGCACCAGGACAGGCTGAGTGGGGGGTCGTTGATGTGTCTGTTGAGTCCGGCACGGAGACGACGTAGCTGCTCAGTCCGTATAGTTCACCTTTACAGTTTCTGACAGTGCCGTAAAAATTCTCTTAAAATGTCATTGAATTGTTGTTTAGACACTGTCTGAAAGTCCACCGCCACACCTTTATCTTGACATCAGTCTTCGAAGCACTTCACTGCCCACTTGGTCTGTTTAACTGTATTGGCCTCACTTCTCTCCTTCTCCAGTTGGTCAGCCTTTCCGGGCGTCAGCTCCGCATGTCGTCTTTTGCTTGGCTTTTTTTTTTTGGAGACAGGGACTCTTCAATCCATTCATCCATCGTTAGCCCTCCCCGGAGATCAAAGTTGAACGTGAACATGTTTGAATGTTGTTAACACCTTAAAAAAATAAACATCAAAACCGGCTACTTTTTGCTGCGTACTGTAACATTTGGTTGTTGTCATGGAAACATTGTTGCTTCCCTGAAGCAGAGTGATATGCTGTGATAAGGCTTGTTATAATAGTAGCTGTGTTATATGCTCATTATATCACAGTTAACAGCCAATCAGATTGCCGGATTTCACCTTTCCATTTTATAAATTCTCTTACTTCATACATGTTCCTTATTGCTCTGTCTACTGTGGTCTGTGTAGCTGCTGATTACAGTGAAGCTATGTAACTTTTACACTGACAAAAGGCACATTCTTGCACTCACCTTTGGACATGTTTCCTTTCATCTCAGTCCTGGTCTCATGTCAAAGTCTGCTCCCCTTTAAATTGTTTCTCTCTCCCAGGATATTGTGGTACCCTTCACTCACATAACATCACATTATGCAACAGCATGATGTAATTACTAGTGGTGGCAGCAGAGGCCACTGTTGCAGCTGCTCAGCAAAAGTTACGAACACCTGTAGACACACTTTAATACATTGTTTTTAAAAATGCAGTTTATATACATTGATTGAAATGCATAATTAATGTGGTCCCAACCACCCCTGACCTACCTGTGTGTTAACTGTGATTCAGATTGAGATCAAGAAGGAAATTGAACGGCGGAAGGTAGGGAAGGATATGCAGGACTTTAAGAGGAAACAGGAAGAGGAGAAGACCAAGAGACTCCTGGAGGAAAGGAACAGAGAAAAGGCAGAGGAGAAGGCTGCAAGGGAGCGGGTCAAACAGCAGATTGCCTTGGTAAACTCCTCTTTCTCCCTCCTCAAATTTTTGCTGTGGCTGCCTCTGTCACTGATATCCAACACCTATGCACAGAGGTTTCAAATTGAAAGTCCTCCAGTGACGTGGAAGGCATAGTCTCTTCCTTATTTGCTGATCGGCAGTGTGTTTCTGCATCTCATGTCTCCTACTGTCTTTTATTTTGTGTTTGTGCTATTATGTTGTTTATAAGAAATATTTGGTATTAGCATTTGAAATATTTATTTTGGAGGGGGTCTGCTTTTTGACCTCTCATTGGTTCCATCTGAAAAGTATGAGGTAAAAAGTGTTCTCAGCACTTCAGTGGCATGTCATGAGTCTGTTTTACTGATGGAATTAGGGTTGTGGAGACATTAGTACATTATGTTGATTCATCATGTTAGATATTAAAGTGCAGATAATCCACCCTTGCGGTGTTTTTTATGCTGCCTATTATGGCTCAGTATGTGTTTTCCTCCAGCTATCTGAAAACCAGCTTTTATATGACAATTCACAGTATTCTCAGCAAAATGAGGTAACATATCTTTTGTCAAAAACAAAATTCCAATGACGCTCAACACAAAATATAACTGTGATTTCAAGCTTTTCTAAGACAGAAATACTTTAATGTATTCACATCCATCATTAACGTGTAGACATATGGTATATCATGTACATTAACTTTGTTAACCTTTGTCCCCTCTGTCCTGCAGGACCGAGCTGACAGAGCTGCGCGCTATGCCAAAACGCAGGAGGAGAAGAAGGCAGCCAAGCAGGCACTACTGCATGCCAAACAGGCAGAGCAGGAGGTCAGGAAGGAGACATTAGTCAGGGAGAGGAGGTAAAATGTTCATTGGACCAAGGAGCAAACTATAAATGTTTCAGCTGCTTACACTGCAGGAGAAAATGTACAGTCATTTGATATGCTACCAAAGTCTCTGCAAAACAACTATATCATCCTATGTCATCAAATTCATGTGTGCTTGCTGAAAATTTTGCAGATGAAACATTTGAAGTAGATTTAATACTGAAACTCAGACTTTATTGATCCCAATTATATTGTTGCAGCAGCAGGTTAAACATACATATAACCATAGAATATATACAATAAAGAATAATAAGGATGATAACAAAACTAAGAGAAAAGAATGTTCTTAAAAATATAACTAAGTATATAAACATAGAATATCAGCAATTGTTGAGAATATAACTAAGTATATAGTTATATAATGTGAATCATAATATATAATACTTATTATGTAATAATACAATAAAATACAACTAAGTATATAAACAAAGATTAAAAGCAGTTCTTAAAGAGCTTAATTTTCTGTGGCATACTTTCAACAAGGTGTTGGAAACATTCCTCAGCGATTTTGGTCCATATTGACATGATAGCATCACGCAGTTGTTGCAGATTTGTCAGCTGCACATCCATGATGCGAATCTCCCGTTCCACCACATCCCAAAGGTGCTCTAGTGGATTGAGGTCTGGTGACTGTTGAGGCCACTAAAGTACAGTGAAGTCATTGTCATGTTTGAGAAACCAGTTTGAGATGAATTCAGTTTTGTGACATGGTGCATTATCCTGCTGGAAGTAGCCATCAGGATGGGTACACTGTGGTCATAAAGGGATGGACATATACTCAGGTAGGCTCTGACATTTAAATGATGCTCTATTGGTACTAAGGGGCCCACCGCCACCACCAGCCTGAATCGTGGATACAAGGCAGGATGAATCTATGCTTTCATGTTGTCTACTCCAAATTGTGACCCTACCATCTGAATGTCATAGCCGAAATCAAGGCTCATCAGACTAGGCAAAGTTTTTCCAATCTTCTATTGTCCAATTTTGGTGAGCCTGTACGAATTGTAGCGTCAGTTTCCTGTTCTTAGTTGACAGACCCGGTGTGGTCTTGCTGTAGCCTGCTGTAGTCTGCTTCAAGGTTTGACGTGTTGTGCATTCAGAGATGGTATTCTGCATACTTTGGTTGCAACAAGTGGTTATTTGAGTTACTGTTGCCTTTCTGTCATTTTGAACCAGTCTGCCCATTCTCCTCTGACCTCTGACATTAATAAGGCATTTTCATCCACACAACAGCCACTCTCTGGATATTTTCTCTTTTTCTGATCCTTCTTTGTAAACCCTAGAGATGGTTGTGCGTGAAAATCCCATAGATCAGCAATTTCTCAAATACTCAGACCATTTCGTCTGGCACCAGTGGTTTGAACTTCAGCAAGTTGTCTTGACCACGTCTACATGCCTGAATGCATTGAGCTGCTGCTATGTGATGGGCTGATTAGCTATTTGTGTTAACAAGCAATTGAACAGGTGTACCTAATAAAGTGACCAGTGAGTGTATGTACAACAAGCAGTAGTGCAAATAATATGTTAACACTGAAATATTGGAGTTTGTGGAGATTAACTGTTCAAATTACTGTTGAATAGTATGATGGTTCGTGGTAGGATTGAATTCCCGAAGCGGTCACAATAATGATTATAATTTGTCATTTGGCAGACGCTTTTATGAAAAGCAACATACATATGAGATTTTCATACATCACAAGCAAGGTTCTAGACAGGAGAGAACAGCAAGAGTAAGTGCCCTAACGCAACTTTCTGGTCCAACTGGACATAGGTGCTACGAGACAGTGCTACGAAATAATGCTTAGAGTGAACAGAGTTTTTTTGTTTGTTAGTAAGTAAGTAAGTAAATAAAATTTATTTTTAAAGCACATTTGCAACAGTTCACACTGACCAAAGTACCGTACAGGGTGCAGTTAAATAAATAGAAATAAAGTAAAAAGAACAGTATTAAAATAAGAAGAATTGTTCAAGTACTTTTGTTTTATAGAAAAGGTGTTCAGTAAAGAGCTTGGTCTTAAGTCTTTTTCTAAAGATCGAGGAGGACTCTGCAGAATGAGTGAAGTTTGGTAACTTGTTCCACCACCTGGGAACCACAGAAGAAAAGAGTCTAGCTAGAGACTTAGGGCCTTTTGGAGCTGGCAACACCAGCAACTGGGATCCAGTGGAGGGATATGAACAGTGGAGTGACGTGCTTTTTTGGGCTGGTTAAAGACCAGGCGAGCCACCGCATTCTGGATCATCTGCAAGGGTCTTAACAAGCATGCTGGGAGCCCTGCCACTAAGGAATTACAGTAGTTGAGGCATGATTGTACCAGCGCTTGTACTTGGAGTTGTGTTGCATGCTTGGACAGGTAGGGTCTGATCTTCCTGATGTTGTACAGGGCAAATTGGCATGACCGAGCAACAAAGGTCACATGCTCTTTAAAAGTTAGTTGGTCGTCAATCATGACACCCAAGTTTCTAGCAGATTTTGTGGGAGTGACCAGAGCTGAGTCAAGCTGGATACTGATCTGTTGTTGTATAGAGGGACCGGCCGGGATGACAAGGAGTTCAGTCTTTGACAGGTTAAGATGAAGGTGTTGCTCCTTCATCCAGGCTGAGATGTTGACGAGGTATGCTGATATCCATGCCATGACAGTGGGGTTGTTTGGCGAGAACGAAAGGAAGCTGGGTATTAGGGCTGGGTATCGTGGCCAATTTCCTAAATCGTTTCGATTTCGATCCATAAGGTTCTAAATCAATTAATCACGATTCGATTCGATTCAATCTGCTCATAAATAATGAAAATGGCTCAACTCTGTGCTACAAAATACAAATGTACTTTATTTTTTCTCTTCACCATGAACAACAAGTTTAAGTGCAAACTTGTAAATTGGACAGTTGTAAACTGTCTCAAATCTCAAAAGTGCAATTTTGAAATTAGAAAGGAATTGCAAGTGAAAATGTACTTGAACTGCAATATTCCATCACTGCAAATTGCAATAAGGCATTGTTTCTTAAAGTGCAAAAATAATGATAATGGTAACAAAACTAAAAGTAAACTTAAACTGTCTAAAGTCAAGTCCTGTTACTATGACTTTGTTCTCACTCAAGAGATTGTGAGATTCTTGTGCAGGAGAAGGAGCTCATTGACATGTTCTGGGGTTAGGCAGCTCCTTTTTGCAGTGACAATATCACCTGTGGTTGACAAAACCCTCTGCGACATAATACTGGTCCCAGGGACACAAAGGTATTGCTTCGCCAGACGAGCCAACAGTGGATACTCTCTTTCATTTGACCTCCACCAGGTCAGAGAATTGTCATTCAGCCCAGCAGGTGGTTCGGCCCTGTATCTTCTGATTTCATCTTTAGCCCTCTTTGCTGGAGTTTTCTGTCCATTTTCCTTTACTGTTGGTGAGTAAACTGCCCCAAGGAGAGACTCCAAAGTGCTGGATTTCTTGGGCGAAGTTGCTTCCCCCATCTCCTCAGCTCCTTCATCAGCATCACTACCATCAGTTTTTTGTTGTTGAATAAGACAGAAAAAAGAAAAAAACAGAAATAAATAAATAGATTGAAAATCATTTATGAACTCTTTTAAATTATATGATATTCCTTTTAATCCAATTGAAAATCTTTTAATTCTCAATTAAAACATTCTTATTAAATTGCACAGTTTTTTTTCTTTTAAATACTTACGTCACATGCAGCAGTGGCAGCCTCAGTCTGCAGTCTGGAGAAGATGCCATCTCGCTCTTTAGATGGTAGGGCCTTAAAACAAAGATCCAGCACTGATGCTGCATACAATGTGTCCTTCTGCGCATCATATCTTAAAGACATTTCACAAATTATTTTTGTTATCATCACAGTATGAGGATAAACATGGCATGGGTACAAATATACAATCTCACACACAAACAAAAAGGTTCACGGATTATAAATTATTAACTGTTACAACTAATCAGTAAAATGAGAAATATATATATAAATAAACTGTCATGTAGGACTACGTTGACAGTGATGTCCAGGTGTCACAGGTTATGGCGACTCTCTCTGGCGACTGTAGTTTCCTTAGGATGTCGTCTTTCACACATGTATACATCATGGGGATAACAGTTTCAGTCAGATGTGTACATTGCATCATAACGTAGTGTGGTTCGAGCACCTGAACGAGAGGCTTGAAGCCTTCGTTTTCCACTACCAAATACGGGCGTAAATCTTTGCAAACAAAAGTTGCGATGGCCTCTGTTATTTTTATCGCCCATGGAGAATCTGCTGGTAATGTTAGTGAGTCCCTCAGTTTTTTTTGTTTTGCCCCAACTGGCTTGTTGTCAGAAGCTAACGTTAGCGTACTGTGATACCTTGTCAAGTGGTTTCTGAGGTTTGTAGTATTTCTACAATAACTGACCTCCACTTGGCAAATCTTGAAAACCACTTTGGTTTTATCCAGCTCTTTGTCCTCTGTTGTTTTAAATCCGAAATGGTTCCAGACGTCAGACGACGCTGGGCGGACTTGCTGAGCGTAGTTTTACCTGCATTGGCCAATGTTGCCATTTTGTGTATGCACGCTCGTGCTCGTGAACATCAACCTGACGTAAACGCGCTGCTGCTTCATCACGCCCTGTGAATTGATATTGCAAAATTTAAATGAAATCGATCCTAAATCGATTGAATCGATTTTTTTACCCAGCCCTACTGGGTATCATCAGTGTATGAATGGTATGAGAAGCCATGTGAGCAGATGACTGCACCAAGTGCAGTGGTGTATATTGAAAAGAGAAGGGGTCCAAGCACTGACCCTTTAGGTACCCCTGTGGACAAGCTGTGGTATTTAGACAATTCTCCCCACAAAGATACTGCAAAGGATCTCCTGAGAGGTAGGACTCAAACCAGCAGAGAGCAGATCCTGAGATACCGAGTTCAGCGAGTGTGGAGAAGAGGATTTGGTGGATAACTGTCAAAGGCAGCCTATAGGTCAAGCAATAGTAGAACAGAGGATTGACCAATAGCCCTAGCTGATCGTAGTGTTTCCGCTACAGATAAGAGCGCAGTCTCCGTAGAGTGTCTGCGTTTGAAACCGGATTGGCTGGGATCATACAGGTTAGGTTGTTATCAGAAAGGAATTCAGAGACCTGATTAAAGATAGTGTGAATCAGAATCAGAATCAGAAAGCTTTATTGCCAGGTACGATTTTACACATACGAGGAATTTGCTTTGGTGGTGAGGTTGGTGCATGACACATCTATTAAGAGAAGCTATTAAAAAAGTAAGAATATAACAGTAAATGAAAAATATAACAATAAGTAAAAGTGATAAGTGATAAGTAAAATAAGCTCCCACTTGAGGTCCTGGGAGATGATAGTTCCCAGGAAGCGGAAAGATTCCACAGTGTCAATAGTGGAGTCACAGAGGGTGATGGGGGCAGGTGAGGCTGAGTTCTTCCTGTAGTCCACAACCATCTCCACTGTCTTTAGAGCATTGAGCTCAAGGTTGTTCTGGTTGCACCAGGTCACCAGATGGTCAACCTCCCACCTGTAGGCGGACTTGTCACCATCAGAGATGAGTCCAGTGAGGGTGGTGTCGTCCGCAGACTTCAGGAGCTTGACCAACTGGTGACTGGAGGTGCAGATGTTTGTATACAGGGAGAAGAGCAGAGGAGAAAGAACGCAGCCCTGGGGGGATCCGGTGCTGATGGTCTTTGCGTCGGAGATGTTTTCCCCAGCTTCACGCACATGGGAAAATGAGTCTGATAGTCTCTGTGGTCAGAGAGATCTCTGGTTTTGCTCCATTTTCTCTCAGCTGCTCTGAGCACTGCCTGTTGCTCTCTGATGACACCGGTGAGCCATGGACTGGTGAGGGTTTTACAAGCAAGTTTGGATGAGAGTGGCTAGCAAAGAGCAGAGTGTGTCTATTGCGTCATTTACAGGTAGTGAGGAGAAAACACTGTGGGGAGGCATGATTGCCGAGACCTCATCGGAGGGTTGAGCCAGTATGAGAGACCAGAGGTTTCGTCTGAAGGAGACCATTTGCGGTGGAGCTTGAGGAAGCTTTGTTAAGGATACAGAGAATTTGATAAAGAAGTGATCTGATACATGTAATGTGGTGACAGTTAGCTTAGCCGTGCAGCAGTTTCGCATTGCAATTAAGTCGAGAGTATTGCCCGCTTTGTGTGTGGGAGCGGTGGAGAACTGTTTGAGGTCAAATGAGGACAGCAACAAAAGGAAGTTCACCCATGGCAATCAGTGGGGTGCCATCTCTAGGAATGGCTGAGAGTAGCATGTCCAGTTCAGCTATAAAGTTCACCAGTAGCCCAGGTGGGCGATATATGACCAATATATAGAGCTTAGTGGGAGAAGTAACCATGATTGCATGATATTCGAAGGAGGAGTTGTTGCTTAGAGGAGTAAGCTTGGTGAATTTCCAGTTTTTGGAAATGAGTGCACCCGCACCACCTCCACGTCCATCAGGATGAGGTATGTGGGAGAAAGTAGAGTCAACTGAAAGCGCAGCTGGTGTGGCTGTGTTTTCTGGAGGGATCCAGGTTTCGGTCAGGGCTAGGACTTGAATTTGATGTAGCTTTAGAAGTGCTTGGATAAATTCTAAAATGGATAAATGGAATTGCCAGCAGACTGGCAATTCCATAGGGCAAAGGAAGAAGCAGAGGGATTAGCTGAGGTTTTTCTGAGTGATTAGTGGTTCTCAGAATTGCATCGCCTGTTATGGCCAATGCGTTTTTTTTCGCATGCCCTGGAGGACCGGAATATACTCATAGCCCGTGGTGTGTGTGCGCATAAAGGCAGCGGGAGTAGTGTAAGAGTAGTGGTTGTCCCTGCTCAGTAGACTTGCAGTTCTTTACCCAAAACGGCCTTCACACAAAAGGGCTGACGCACAGGGGCTGACACTTCAGCGCAGCCTGTGTGTTAAATATAGGAAGTGCCACAGCTGTGACCCCTCACAGCTTGTCGCTGTCGGAGTTTGCCGGCTAGCGACAGATAGAGGGCGTGACCCACGTCAGCCGACCCTACTATCGAAACTCAGAGAGTGAGAGCGAATGCTCCGTGACAACAATAACGACAATAACAACAAAGTCTGCTAACAGCCTAGCTCCTAGTGTGAGCCAGAAATAATGACAGAAAACACTTACTGATCAATTGCCTATCATCCACAACATAGCTTGCTCTTGTGAGCTCTTGTGTGCTCTATTGGAGAAGGAGCTCTATTGGAGAAGGAGCTCTGCTGTCTGTCTACCAGGTGGTGAAGAGGATGTTCAGTGTTATCCATGATGGATAACAGTCTGTCCAGTGTTCTCCTCTCCACCACCCCCTCAAAGGTGTCTAATTTGCAGCCAATAATGGAGCCAGCCTTCCTGATCAGTTTGTTCAGTCTGTTCGTGCTGCTCCCCCAGCACACTGCAGCAAAGAAGAGTGCACTGGCAACAACAGACCGGTAGAAGATCTCCAACATCTTGCCGCACATGTTGAACTATCTGAGCTTCCTCAGGAAATAGTCTGCTCATCCTCTTCTTGTAGACAGCATTAATGTTAGTTTTCCAGTTTAGTCTGTTGTCGAGGTGCACTATTTGTAATTCTCCACCACTGTGACATTGATGATGAAGAAACAGATGAAGTTAGTCAAAATAAAAAGATATTGAAATATTGAAATTTAAGTATCATTTTAAGTGTAAGTGCAGAGTGAAGTCTTGAAAGTATTTGAATTGTCATTTGAAGAGATTAAAGCAGTTCAAATGTCTGTGTTAATGAGACAGTTGAATCTCCTGTGAGGAGCTGAAGCCTACATTGTGATGATGTTACCCAGTCTAGATTTGAACATACTGCATAATACACATCAATGTAAAAATCTGAGATAAATCAATATGAAGAGGTTTAAAGGTGCTTTCACTCCTAACCTGTTTGGTTTGGTTATAACAAACTCTGGTGTGTTTGCCTAGTTAGTGCAGTTCATTTGGGCTGGCTCTAATGTGGGCCAAAAATCAGACAGAGACCACCTGAAAAGGAGGTTTCAGTTTTAATTTCAAAACAAAACTAGGCAGCAGTCAGCAACAGTCCTTTTATAAAATAATTGAAAGAGTTGTTCCATTGGATGACCACATCCGTGATTAGTTTACGTACTGACAGGTTTAACAGTCTGTTCAGCACAGCTGTTGCTGTTGAAATGTGGTGAAAAACTGCTGTTGCACACCTCACTCGACCAAGCTGGTGAGGCCTACGGGGCGGGGCTTCAAATGCCTCTTTCAGGCTCCTTTGGCTTAACTGAAGCTTTTTCTCACCACACGTTGTTGTGATTGGAGTAGTTTGTCTGGGTGGTGATGCGCCAAATGGCTTCTCATATACGTGTTTCATGTCGTGTAGTTGACCATCGTCTGGCAGTATTTGCAAATTGTTTCCTGTTTGTCAGTTACCTTTTCAACGTTGTCAGTTATTGAAATGGGAAAACCAGAATGCTGCCTGACATCTGCTCTGAAAGTTATTGGAGCATCCTCACTCCTTTTCTTTAGCAGCACATTCGTTCCTTTCTCGTACTCATCGTCTTCCACTTATCCGGGTCCAGGTTGCAGGGGCAGCAGACGAGCTGCACTAATTAATAACATTGATCATGGCTGCATTCCATTATTAACATTTCCTGCTTGAGCAACACAACACAGCTGCTGTAAAAGACATATTTTGCTCATAGTTTTTGGGCCAAATGGTCTGAATGTTGTTTAGGAAGCCTTTCCACTGTTGTAGTCACTAATTATTAACAAAGGCTTACTCCAATGGAGAAGCATAACAAGTACAGTATTGTTGCTAATCCTGAGGCCACATGAGAGAGAAAATGGTGCGACAAGACAGATATTGCCCAAGGTTTCTGTGCATAAAACCCACTTCTGCTTCTATGATATGTGTTGAATATAAATGGTGTGTGTGTGTGTGTGTGTGTGTGTGTGTGTGTGTGTGTGTGTGTGTGTGTGTGTGTGTGTGTGTGTGTGTGTGTGTGTGTGTGTGTGTTCGTTCAGTACCATAGCAAGGATACAGTTTCGCCTACCGGATGGCTCATCTTTCACCAACCAGTTCCCCTCACAGAGCAGATTGCAGGAGGCTCGGCACTTTGCTGTTCAGGTCTGTCTGACTATGTATTTCCATACAGTTACTGTTGTATTTGTTGTCATAATTTTATTGACAAAAAATTATATATACATTATCCTTGAGGTGATCCCCAGGATTGCATCATATTCACTTATTAGTGAAGGCCATGTCAATGCTCTTTGTGTCACTACAAGGGCAACCTGAGTTCTGTAGTACTTCCCGAACTGAATCCACACCTAATATTACATAACCACACTACTTAAGATATGAGCATAAACCATGCCATATATTTATTTAATACTTGTTTGGTAACAATAAATGGAGACAGAAGCTATATTAATAGAATTAGAAAGTTTCTTTATCATGGTAGCAGGAATGTGAGACTAGACTACTTTAGACAAGTAGTAATTATCTAAAATAAATTAATAATAAATTTTACTGTGAATTCTATACAGGACTTGTTTAGAAATTGGTACAGGACCTTAGCTCCAGAGAAGCCTAACTGAAATATATTTACGATGTTCCACTGATGTGAATGTGTGAAACACTGGAAAGAAGGCAAACCTAGTGAACCTATTCAGAATATAAAGTTTTTAGAGGGTTTAGAATGAGCCTCTTAATCAAGAGCTGAACCCTGGCTACACAACAGGAAATAACTGTATATATCTTGCAATGAAACACATGAACAGTGTTCATTTGTCCATAGCATTCCTGGAATTTAAGCCCACATTGTAGAGAGAGATGTGTTTCAGTATATTGCTAGAGTTTCCACCCTTACTTGAAATGATCATTTTCAGACATTACAACTAGCTATGTTTTCATCTTTCTTGTTACAGCAGCATATACACATGAGTTTGACATCATTGCTCTACAATGCACAACTGTCAAAACTGGTTATAAAGGGTTCTAGTTATCAATTTCCATCCCTCCCTTGGGGGCGTACTAAAAAAAACATGAACCATGAGCTTGTGGTGCTATTTCAGCAGCTTGATGGAAGTACCATCTAAGCTGGCTAAGCAAACTCTGAATTTAGCCACAAATTAATCCAGTAGCTCATATCTGTGTTAGCAATGAAACCATTAGCTTTTTTACTTACAGGGGTAATTCAAATGTTAAGTAAATGAACTACATTTATATAGCACTTTTCTAGTCTTACTGACCACTCAAAGCACTTTACAACACAAGTCAGCATGCACCCAGTCAGGCACTGGTGGCAGAGAATACCATTCAAGGTTCCACCTAGGATTTATAACCATTCATGCACAATCACACACCAATGGCACAGCATGGGAAGCAATTTGGAGTTCAGTATCTTGACCAGGGATACTTTGACATGTAGACTGCAGGGGCCAGGGATCAAACCAGAGAGCAGGCAGTCTTAAATGGGTTCTGTGAAGTATAACTTACAAAATAAAACGGGCAGTGTTGCCTTAAATTAGAAACAAGTCAGTGTCCTAGTGCATTATCAGTCATTAGTGCATTATTGATGCAGAGGTTAGGGCCTGTATCACAAATCTTACCCACTTCACGGTTACATTTATAAACCTGATAACTGACCCCAGGTTTTCAAATTCAGTTATGTGAGCATTCATGTGAAAGAGGCAGAGTTGTTCATTAAAAGGAGCACCATCAAAATCATGAATGAAGTATTTGCCCTGTCTTCCAAATTATGATACACATAACGTTTTTGTTTGCTGCCCACACTCATAGATCTTCATTTTAAGGATGCTCCAAAGCTGCTTCATGGGGTTGAGGTCAGAGGATGATGGTGGCCACACTACGATTTATCCCCCCTTTATGCTCACTGCAACCAAGGAGTCAATAGTGTTTTTTGCAGCATGGGGTGATGTTAAGGGTAAGGGTCAACATAGGTTACCAAAGCAATGTACCCTGGTTGAAACCCTGATAATGTACAATCTCAGGAGTCACTGTGACTTGAGTGATTCCACGTGGGACACTCACATCTTTGAATAATGTGATAGCATACTAAAGTGTACCACATCCGTAACACTGTAAGTCTCTTCATTCAGAATCACTGTGAAATATTTCGTGCTGCCCATGTCTTAGGAGGTGGGAAACCGCTACGGAAACTTCTCCCTGGCCACCATGTTCCCTCGGCGGGAGTTCACTAGTGAAGACCTTAACAAGACTCTGCTCGAACTAGAACTGGCTCCAAGTGCTTCCATCGTGCTTCTGCCAGTGAGTAGACCAGATTCCACATTTCATGTTTCATTAAGTCAACTTCCTGCCTAAACTGACTGGACCCTGATTAATGTAAATAGACCAGTGCATGCTGCTCATAAGAGCTAAAGAGCTAAATGTATGTCCAAAAATGTTTAATGTCTTATTAATGTGCCTCTTGTATCAACATTATTTGGATCCTCTCCCTCTCAGCAGTCAGGCAGACCAGGTAATGCAGTGGTCCAGACCTCTGGGGGCGGTATCTGGGCAGTCCTTGGTTCACTCCTCTATCCTCTGCTGGCTGTATGGAGATTCCTCAGCTCCTTCATGTTTACAAACCTGCCCCCTGCTGGAGCATCAGCCAGACACCCCACCCACCAGTCTAACTCTTATACCAACTCAGCTTCTGACAAACCAAAGAGGTGAGGGCTTGTAAACAGCAATATGCATACCAGCAGTAGGGGGGTAAAGATTCACCCATATGTGTCAGAAATTTGACTCCCATCAGACTACATTGATCCACAACCACAGATCAAAACCAAATTCCGTGTGTACTTCATCTAAAGTTGGGGGATTAACACTTTTGAATCCATGCAGTGTTGTTGAAAACACCAAATTTAGATGGAAGACACTGACTCTGGAACTCAAATCAGCACATTGCTGTCAAATGCCTCCACCCATAGGCCACTAATGGATCATGCTTGTGTTAACTGTTGTTGGTGTGACAGTGACCACAATGGGATATTTTTGAATGAGCACTTAAAACTAAAATTAAATGTGTTTGTTTTTTAATTCATCATTCCCAATATATTGTCATTCATGAGCAGATAAAACGTAATTTCTGAGCTTTATCAGAATTAAATCACAACTGAATTAAAACTGAATCAGCAAAAATAACAAATATAACATTGTTCAATTGAATCCATTCAGTGGTTTTGCTGCTATAGTCTTATTCGGTCTGGTTTGACCATTAGCTTATGGTAGATAAAGCAAACTTAGGATACAGTCAATATTGTTGTGTGACAGCTTTTGATGTTATTGAGCCAGTTAGGTGAGTTCTCTCTTCTTTGCTTGTGCTACTGTTTACCATGCTGCTAGTTTATGGGATTACAACTCAGTTACATCAGCACTTTACAACAATCAATGCTCTTTGATAGGAAAAGAGATTTTATTGTTATATACAGTATGTATAGACTGTATATGTGTTAATACTGTCACTGTGTATTTTGCCATTTTCTTCTGTGTCAACTCAGAGAAACACTCTCCAAGCACACTCTGGAGAAACAGCCCAACGACTTCAAGAAAGATGGTAAAATTTGCAGGCTTCGGACTCAGGAGGACAGCGAGGATGACAACAACACCTGGAACGGGAACTCCACCCAGCAGATGTAGCACAGTGACAGCAGCTCTCCCTTCCTTTTGCTCTCCTTGTGTGATTAGATCAGTCTGACCAGTTCAAGGTTTCTGCTACACTTCGGGCTCATCCTTATGTTTTCTCTTTCTCTTACTGTGTTCCAGGCCTACACCCCTGCACCTCACCTACTTGGGTAGATCAATACTAATAAACAGAATCTCCTTTAGGTTTTAGATGAGTGTTTTGTGTTGATTATGACATTATTCTGTCTCTGAACCTGGGCTCAGATTACAGCAGGCTTAAGCTCCAATCCTTTGGTAAGTAGCTTATAGCTCATCATTCTCAAGTGACCTCGGTTGCTGTGAGGCACCAAATTCCTTGAAAAGAGAAAATTAACAGCTAACCTGACCTGAAGATGTTGTAATCTGAGCCCGTCTTTACGGTATGTTGTGGATGTCACTACTTTTTAGATATGTCTAACTTTGAAAAGTGAAAGGCTGATTGCCAGTGATTCGTACTGATTGGTATCTATCAGTGGAATGATGTTTTTTTTGTTTTAGATATATGAAATACTTCTTCAGCTTTCAGGTGCTGGCAGAGGATTTAATGCCCCCCCCAACCCAACCCACACACACATACACACATACACCATGGCAATATGGTAGTGTTTCTACTAGTTGACAGTGGGTGGCTACTATAGTGCCCCTCAACCAGAAATGAAAATTAAAGCAGCCTGTTTTTCAAGAAAAAAAAACAAAAAAAAACTTTGAGTTGTGTCTTATCTGAATCATTCCTGACCTGTCTCATCCAGGCTGACATGATGTCACCATAATCCAGAATTGTTGGCTCTTTGAACACAGTTGGAGCTTTGATTTGTTATCTTAAATTATAATGTTATTTTGAAAAGCAATCATGCCATGCCACCTCATCTGTACTTGTTGCCATTCCTGTCAAAATCACTAATAAAGCATATCCATCTTACCTAAATAATAAGTCTATTATTTATGAAACCCCATCATATATAACTAGATTATTTCCATTCCAACATATGCAGGTTATACTCCTAACTGAAGTCTATGTCTTTTACTGTCAGTTCATCAAAATATAATTTCATACCATGTTTGCTGGCTCTTTAACCTAGAATATGTCTTTTGTTCATATTATCACAATCTAATTTTAGGTTTACTGATTTCATTTTTGCGTAACATTAAGTTTATCATGTAAAGGAACTTGATTTTTGAGAAAATAACATAACTCAATAATTTGTGTTCTCATTTTACATAGAAAGCAATGTCCGTTACATTCAAGCCATTGCCAAACAGCCTCACACAATGCTGATGAATCCTGTCATCACAAAATAAATATCTTTATTTTGCAGTATACCATTGGTTTTAAATCTTGTGTCTGTGGCAATATTTCTACCCTGGAGCACCGGCAGTCCAGTCCTCATCAAAAACGGTTAAAGTTACCACAGATGAGCACAATTATTTCTCTGTACAAATACACCAATGCAAGGCTCACAATCAACAACATCTCTCAGTTAACCTGTTAACATGAATGAAATTTGATATTGCCACTTTTTGCTGGTGATTGCAAGAATAGCATGCACGCTGTTATCTTTATTAGAGTGAATCACCCTCATGCATGAATCATACATAAATAATAGCGTAATTAAATGCATGATCAATGACAATGACAACACAGAAAGATGCATGGCAAAAATAGCATATTGCCATTTTTTTTAGAAACCCCCAAAAGTTTTGCATATCATGTTTTCAGGGGAGCTCATGTCTCATTAAGGGGAGCCATTAAGACTCCCCCTGGCTCTCCCGTAGTTCGCACCCTGTGCAGTAGTGATTAGACAGCAGTGAGAGTGATCAACCAGGAATGATTGGTTTGCCAGAGCAGAAAGGTAGGCAGCCGCAGCAATTAAGTTGGTTACAATATTGTGGAGTATACTGTCATAGGTTCTGCCATGTGTGTTTAAATCATATAGGATAGATGCTTATCATTTTTCTCTTGGTGCCATATAGTGAAAGGAGGCATCATTTGCATGTGTAAGGGTTTTAGCTTCAGAACTTGTGATCAAGAACTAATGTCAGAGCAACATTAAAGCAGTTCAAGCAGTTAAAGCTATCTGATCCAGTCATGTCAGTCAAGCTACCTCAAGTGCATGGGGTATTAAAAATCCATAATGACTACATATAGTACGTTATTTTGGGGTTTGGCTTCAGAACACTATTAAAACAATGAAGACATCAAGACATCATAGCAGAAAACAGCATTGATTTACTTTGTAATTTGTAAAATTGTAAAAAGCAGAGGGGGAAAAAAAAACTGATTGGATGCAATATGTCACGTAAGGAGGCGCTTCATTCAATATTTTAATTAAACTTGGAGTGAGTTCTTATAGTCCCACCCTCAGGGTAAAACAGCCAATGTTGTGGTGAGGACAATCAATGGAGGTAGGAAGGAGTGACAGCATGGGGTAGTCACACTTGTATTGATGTATGAGATATTTCAAAACTCCTCTTATGTTCAAATGTAATGATTAATTTATGAATTCATTCTCATTTGTGATACGTAAGTGTATATATATTTAGTTTCATTTTTATACGTGGGGTGTGGGTGTGCTCTCTGTTGGGTATGTATGTACATTATACATTGTTATTTTCTGCAGACTGCAAACTCCAATACTGCATACATTTCAAGCTATACTACATTGCATCTTGTAAATTATATTCAATGAGAAAACATTTGCATATTTTTTTGGAATAAGTAAACAAATACAATACAACAGCAATCATATGTATTAAATTACAGTTATTCATCTTTAAAGGGACAGTTCACCTCAAATTGAAAATACATACCATCTAGATCATATATGTCAAACTCAAGGATGGAATTATCTTTGATAATATCCAATTATTATTAGAGCTGGCCTGCTGGTATATTGCACACACCACTAGTCCCACAATGCACTGCCATTGCATTGGTGCGTCAATCAAAGGCCCGCGAGCTTGAGTCACTGCCCCACTCTTTCATCAGCAGCCTGATGTAGCTAGTTACCTGTGGTCAACTTTCAGCTACCCTCTCCCTGAAAAATGGCTAAATGTAAGGTGGACTTTGAAAACGGGTTTTCAAGGCAGGTGGGAGGCAGAGTATATGTTCGTGGATATGAAGGACAAAGCTGTTTGTCTTCTGTGCAGACAAAGTGAGGCTGTAATGAAAGAATTTAATTTAAGACAGCATGAAACAAAACACCGTAGACAGATAAATTACTCTGGAAAACCTGCACAAAGAGTCTTAAGAAATGAATGCAACTGATTTTTCTTGTATTCTTAATGTTGTTTATAGATTAAAATGGTTTTATAAGCTGTGTTAGTTTCGGGTTGAAGTATCTGGCTTAGACTAGTGTGCATCAGAGAGCAGCAAACTCAATTTTAATATACGTTTACTTTTTGCACTCTTTTCTTGCTACCACTGAGCATGTTTGGTTTTTCTTTGAAGGAAATTATTTTTTTTGGCTGTTGTTGCCCTGTGGGAAAATGTTTTCATTTGAAATTACTATGGAAAGCTGCAGATAAAGCCATAAGAAATGAATGCACCTGATTTTTCATTTATTTAATGATTGTTGTTTTTTAGGTAATAACTTATAGGCTGTGTTGGTTCCATGTTCAATATGTGCAATAAGGTCATTTCAATCAGTTTTCAATAAACATTGAACCAGTCTGGCCCTCGACTTGGAACATATTTTTTGATTTTGGCCCACTGTGTATTTGAGTTGACACCCCTGATCTGGATTGTTTTGGCTTACAGAGTTCTAGAGGCTGTAGAGATGTTTGCCTTCACTTGAATATAATGGAACAAGATGGCACTCAGCTTGTTGCTCAACACACCAATAAAATACATTAAAAAACTTAATAGCAATGTTGCTTATTTCTTTTCTGACAATATTCTCCATGAGCAATATAGATTGTCAACTGAGGGTATACATTAAACTTGGTGAGCTGTATGTTAGTAATAATACCGAACAGTACAATTACAGCAGGGCAAACTGTATACATTGTGTTTTTTTTATTTTTTTTTGGTCACAGACACCTATCTGCATTCAGTTGGTGATTAAGGATATCATTTTTTCCCCATTGGCTTCAGATAATATTAAAATTTTACACAGCATATGATCCACACGCTAAAAGATTGATGAAGACACAGAAACTATAGACCACTTTGGATTATGTTTTTATGCTTGTTCCTGATTTTAAGTCAAGTCTGCTTGGTATTGCAGCTAATAGAACACCAATTAGAAAATTGGTTAGTCTATTGAAACATGTCAGAGATAGTATTCAATCAATAAAAGGAATTTCACTTTGATTTGGCCAAAAACATTATTATCATTTTTTTAATGGACAGAATTTCTAGGCGCAGCCAGCCTGCCTCAAGTGGAGGAGTTTAAGTATCTTGGGATCCTGTCCACGAGTGAGGGAAGGATGGAGCATGAGATTGACAGGCGGATCGGTGCAGCGGCAGCAGTAATGCGGTCGCTGTACCAGTCTGTCGTGGTGAAGAAGGAGCTGAGCCGAAAGGCGAAGCTCTCGATTTACCGGTCAATCTACGTTCCTACCCTCACCTATGGTCATGAACTTTAGGTCATGACCGAAAGAACGAGGTCCCGGATACAAGCAGCTGAAATGAATTTCCTCTGCAGGGTGGCAGGGCGCTCCCTTAGAGATAGGGTGAGGAGCTCTGTCACCCGGGAGGAGCTCAGAGTAGAGTCGCTGCTCCTCCACATCGACAGGAGTCAGCTGAGGTGGCTCGGGCATCTCTATCGGATGCCCCCTGGACGCCTCCCAAGGGAGGTGTTCCAGGCATGTTCCACCAGGAGGAGGCCCCGAGGAAGACCCAGGACACGTTGGCGCGACTATGTTGCTCGGCTGGCCTGGGAACGCCTTGGGGTCCCCCCGGAAGAGCTGGAGGAAGTGTCCAGGGAAAGGGAAGTTTGGACGTCCCTGCTCAGGCTGCTCCCCCCGCAACCCGGCCCCGGATGAAGCGGGAGATAATGGATGGATGGATGGATTGATGGATGGCCAAAAACTAAAGTGATCTCCACATATCATTCATTAGGGATGTCAGGCCTAAATCCCATTCAATTCAATTCAATTTTATTTGTATAGTGCCAAATTACAGAAGTTGTCTCAGGACACTTTCCATATAGAGCTGGTACAGACCAAGCTCTTGTATCTACAGAGAAAAATGCAATTCTTGAGTATAATATTTAAATATGCTGTATCAAATTTTAACATAAGAGAGAGCTTAAAGAGAAAATGTGTAGTTGTCTCATGGGTATTGAGTGCTAAAATACTTATTGTATATTAACTTAAGAGTTTGCATGATCTGCCAGCATTCCTCTCTTGCCTTATATACAGCAACAGTCTTGCTTTTTACTGTAATATTTTTCATATTATTCACAGCTCTCCATTATAACAACATCTTCCTCTTTACTGAAGTTAGTGGAACACAGTCCATTTCATGCACGAGATGATTCAAATGACGCACCAAACCACCAGTGTACCAGTGCTGGCTGGTATTGTAAAGCAGTTTGACTAGAAAAGCTTTATTTAAATGCAGTCTTTAGTCTTTAGTCAATTTATTGCTCAGGTAAGAGGAAGAAAAAAAAAGATTTTGGAGTGAACTGTCCCTTAATCACAGAAAGCAAGTCAACATTAAAGCCAGTAAATACATCTGTGAATGTGGACATTTGCAAATACATGAGCAGTACAAATGTTTCTCTCCTTACATGCAGACATTAACTCAGATACATGAACTGAACACACTGTGCTGCAGTGGTAGCCCTTACTCTCCAGTGAAGGTTGGGTTGGTCACAGTGGTTGTGGCATTTTGGAACAGTGGGTTGTCAGCCTGAAAACAGAGAAAGTTTGATGATTAGTTTGTTTTTAACACTTGTGTTTTTTCAACAACCAGTGGCTGGCACAAACAAAGGCTGGAAAGTGGTTAATTACCTGTACAATAATGGTCACATGGTAATTGAGAATAATGTATATTTCTTGTTCCATCAGCAGAACAGAGAGCCAGAGCTATAAACAATACACAGTATTGTCAATATTGCAGTAGTGCAAATAATATGTGCATTGAAACACTGGGGTTTGCGAGGTTGGTAGAGATTAACTGTTTAAATTACTATTGTACAGTGTGTACTGTACAACAATAAGATAAAAACTATAATAATAAAATAATTAAAATAAGACATGTTGGAAATAAAGTGTGCTAGCATGAATGCCAACTTTCTTTAAAAAAGAACCACCAGAACCCTGCCTGATGAGGTAATTAGCTATACAATGAAGTGTTTTAAAGGCAACCAGTAAAATCATAAAATCAACTCTAAAATTTACTAGCTCCTGTTTATATGTACAAAAGCAAATCTATAAATGCAACATTCCAGGTCAGATAGACCTGATCGTACATTAACTACTTTTCTTCTCCTCTGTTTTGGAGCACAAACATTCTGACATTACTTCATAATAGTTTGTTCATCATTAAACAATAAGATATTAAAATACTATATCATCTAATACTATAAAACAGAATGTGATAATTTGCTAATCCCTTCTGACACATCATTTTCATTAATTATCGTTTATCCAGAATTTCATACCAGCAACACACCTCAAACAAATTGGGGGCAAGGCCAGCAACAACAACAACAACAACAACAACAACAACAACAACAACAACAACAACAACAACAACAACAACAACCCTGTTGGGAACATTTCACAGGTAAACAGGTCACTGGTAACAGGTGATAGCATGATGATTGAGAATTATAGTAACATCCTCAAAAGGCTCAGTCATTCACAAGCGGACGGAGCTAAATTCATCACTTTGTGACCCACATGAAGGATACTACAACATGGGCTCAGAAACAAATAAAACCGTTGTCAGTAAACACAGTTCTTTTACAAATTATTGCATTCTATATACATTTTACACAGTGCCCCAGCTTTATTGGAATTGGGGTTGTACCTGAATGACCAAGTGCTTTACAATTTACCTCACTTTAAGCCAATGGAACTGACACACTGATTACAAAGGACTTCCAATGCCAGGTGCTATGCCTGTCCATCAGTAGAGAACCTGTGGTTCAAGGACACTTCGACATGTGGACAGTAGGAACCTGGGATTGACTGTCAACTCAAAGATCATGGATAGTGGACATATTGGATGACCCACTCTACCCCCTCAGCAGCAGCCACCCTAGAGCAGCCTCCCTATCCTGTGTTCATCCTACTAGATCTTTAAGTGTTTTTGTTAAAGTTTGTCATGTTTGTAGTATCTTTGTCAAAACAAAAGTGCAGTCGTCAATTTCTGCTAGACATCAGCAGAACAATGTATGACAACCGGGAAACCACACAAGCTGAGAAACTCTGGGGCCTTGGATTACAGCACTTGCCCATCACATTACCAGCCTTGACTGCTGCTCCCCATCTGATGAGGAGGCGCCGCAAGCGGTGTGAGAGTAAGCACAGAAATATAGGCTAGGCTAATGGCTTGTCCAACCAGGCCAGTTATCTAAATGTACATTCCCTGGATAGTAAAATGAAGTACATATGTCTCTTGAGGTCTACCCAATGTGACATGAGAGAATGCTGTGTTTTCATATTTACTGAAACATGGCTGAATGACAATAACCTGGATTCATAACGTGCCACTGAGTGGACAGAGCTAGGAAAACTTGCAGTGGTGGAGACTGTGTTTACATCAACAATGCTTGGTGTCTTGATGCCATCATGCACTCTTTCTTCTGAGGCATCACTATGTGGTTTAGGAACCGCACTGCCTCCAAAAGCCTGCAGCGCATAGTGAATACAGCTGGAATTATCATTCACTCTCCTCCCTCTTGGACATCTACAACAACCACCTTACCTGCAAAGCAACCAGTATTGTGTATTTTGGTAAGTGAGATACATTTATTATTGAGAGTGGTTGCCAACCCCTTCTCCCTTTTCAGGTTGCTTATTTGATTGCACCTGCTTAAGCAGGTAATGTGTGGATTGATACTGCAGGATTGATACTTCAGCACTTACAAACTAGTCGTTGGGTTTTGATTCCTTTGCCACATTTAAACATCAAAACATTTTTAAAAAAATATCAAAACATTTTTAAAAAACACACCCTGAAAGTTATAAGGTAGCTGAACAAGATGTCCATACATCCATGTCTTCCTCACTACCCTCTCTCAGACAACAAATGTATATCCAGACACATGACTATCAGTTATTACATCTGCCAAGGAAGTGGTGGAGGTTATGCTTTCCGCATGTCTGTCTGTGTACCCTTGATTCCTAAACATCATCATTACAATCTCAATTTAAATTTTGTTGTGACATGGTGGTAATGCTTTTATAATGACAATTAAAGTTCAGCTTCCCTATTGTCAGTGGAAGCCCTTAATCTTTTTTAGATGATTCACAAAGAGTCAGACACGTCACAAAAAGCCTAGCCAAGATAAGTGTTTGCAACTTGTGTCAATTGTTGAGAATGCAGGTTTCCACCTTTTTATGAAGGTGGATGATATGGTGGGAGATGCTGGCTTGCACTCTTGAGACAGTCAATGTGACTGGTCAAAGATGATCCCTATTTTCCTATCACACATAAGAACTGTGAGCAAAAGGGCTTTCATCACCCAGTCCCAGGATGGTAAAGTAGTACATATGAGCTTTTGTCATATTTTAAGTTGTAACAATGATTGAATTTAAGCTGCTGTTTTTGGGTTATTGGGGTAAGACTCTGTAGGACTGAGAATGGGACACATTAAATGGAGAGCTGGTCCAGTACTTCCTGTACAGGGGTGACTCGGAATCTTAACAGGCTGTACAGCACACAGCAAATAAAATATCTGAAGTCCTCACAGAAATATTTGATTGCTAGTAAGGCCCATGCTGTTACGAAGGACATATGGTCCTAGCTTGGTGGAAAACCCACTGGATTTTTCACACACTGTCAACGTAGTTGCAAAGGACTCCATTAAGGCTGACATGAGTTTGGGGTTCATCCTGGAGAAATGTGGTGCTTTCACTCAGACTCTCAGAATGTTAGCATGCCAGACACACTGCTGTCTCTTAGTTTTGATTCACGATGTCCCTGTAATTATGACAATAGCCGGTGGTGGCTATAGCTATGGTTGCGTGGTATACATTTGTTGTTAATGGGTATAAAACTAACAACATGCAGAGTTATGTGTGTGCATTGAATTGACATGGTTGTACTGGCTAAGTGTTGTGATGAAGCTGAGTCAATGCACCATCCTGACCTCTACTGCCAGTTGTACTGGCTTCTTGCTACATAGCATGTTACTAGCCAGTAATAGCACTGAATACGAGCCTTCTATTTACATTGGTGCAGTACATAACAGTCCAATTTGAATATTTTTTAGAGTTGATCATGTATCTTGCCATTCAAACCTGAAGGGAGGCATGCTTCGCTGCACAACACTTTACAACAAACAATAGAAAATGTAACAAAAATAAAACCATAAAAGCTCTAGTTCTTAAATGTTGATTGATTGATTTTTAGTTTTTAATTTTGTACATTCAAATTAAGCATCTCACCTCTGCCCACTTGGATTTTTTCTTTTCATTTTCAAATTTCCTGAACTCTTTCAGGTCCTTCATGTAGATGAGTAACTTGATGAGCATCAGCAGCACGATGCCAATGAGAGCCACAGATGCAATGGAGCCTCCGATGATAGCTGTGACGTTCGGTGGCTCAGGACAGTCTGGAGGAAAAGGGACAAATTCAAACAGGTTTTACACATAATCTAAAATGCAAAAATATAAAGCCATATAAAAAAGAGAATGAAATGGGGCTAATGTCTTTTTTCAAGCAAGCCAATTTTGGTTGGCCTGCAGGTCGGTGGTTTGAACTCTGGCCTCGACATTGCACATGTCAAAGTAGGATACTGATTCCCAAATTCCCTGATGCTGTGCCATCAGTGTATGAATGGTTAAAGTTTGTAATGAGCAGGCGGCCTAGCCACCATTGTATGAATGTGTGTATGAATGGGTGATGCAGACTAGAAAAGTGCTATATAAATATAGTTCATTTACTATTTACATTTCCTTCTGGATGGATTGTAATAAATCTGGTGATCCTCTTACTTTTCATTTAGCACCAACATCAGCACAACATTTTTATTTGGACAGTACTTTGGTTTATGACCAAATACCCACAAATCTGAAGACATTCCCTCTAGCCTCAGCTGTACTTTGTGTTATGTAGTTAATTGCAAATGTTAACATGTGTGAACGTGGTAAACATTATACCTGCTGAACATTGACATAGGAGCATTGTCACTGTGACCATGTTATCATGCTGGTGCTAGCATTTAGCTCAAAACACTACTATTCCTAAGTACAGCCTTTAGACTTTAGACTGCATCTTTACTAATCCCAGTTTGGGAAATTATTATACATACTACAATTATACATTATACATTACACATACAGCCAAACACAGAATGTGCACAACAGTTGTATAAAAAAGTAACAAAAAAGTCACAAAAAATAGAAACAGACACTGTATGCATCCTTTGCATTAGCATGCAGTAAGTCTAGTGAGCCGTTGTCTCTGGTGGGACAATTGATAAACTGGTTGAAAGTTGGCAGAGCTTTGTCCAAAGTATTGTAGTTAAAGTCTCCCGTAATGACTACAAACGCATTTGATTGCTGTGTTTGTCACGCTGCTTCTCCGTCAGCCGTCGGGATGTAAACAATGATCCCGATGGCGGACGTGAAGTCCCGAGGCAAATAATAAGGCCACATCCACACAGCTGGCAGCTCAATGTCCAGTCTACAGAAGCGTTCTTTAGCAGTAACATGTCCAGGATTACACCACTTCTCATTCACAAACAGTACAATCCCTCCTCCCTTCTTTTTACTGCTCCAAGCCATGTCTCTGTCCGCCCGCACACAGCTGAAGCCGTGTATCTCCATACTCAGGTCCGAGACGTCTGAATGCAGCCACGACTCAGTGAAGGCTATAAGGCTGCACTGTCGGTATTCCCACTGAGTTCTGACCAGCGCAACAAGCTCGTCCATCTTATTTGTTAAGGACCTCACGTTCCCCGTGATGGTCACCGGAACAGTCGTTCTGTATCTCTGTGCCTTCGCCCTCCGTTTGGCTCCGGCTCTGCAGCCCTGATGTCATCTCTTCAGCTCATCCGGGACTACAATCCACTCTCCGGGCAGCAGCTTGGGCAGACATTGCCCCTACTCCTCTCTGTATGGCCCTCCGTTACAAAGAGTGTAAAACAGAAAGGCAACCAAAAAAGCTGTAAAACTGTGCACGAACATTGCGACACAGTTACCAAAATGCAGTTAAGAAATAGAAATTAAAAGAAACGGAAAAAACACACTAAATGAACAAACATGAACAAAAACAACGGAGCTACTGCAAAAGGCTGCCACTTAACACAACGCCATCTTGCAAAGCCTGACAGGGCTGCTAGCAGTCTCTTAGTCTTCTTTAATGTTTCCAAATAGCAGAACTGCATTAAAACAATTAAACTGATCACAGAGAGTTTTCTGTATTTCATGAGGAGCTTACCTCTCTCTTTCAGAATTTCAGCCTTGTAGTTATCCTCTCCAACCAACTGGTCCAGCTTAAATTTCATCCAGCAGCCCTCTGTGTCCTTCTGTTGGCACTGCCTGGTTGGTATGGTGAACTGGTGTACCATCTCATGATAAATGCTCTTGCTGCAAGCCACACTACAGTTTTTTTTAAAAGGACCTGAGTCAAAGCCAAGGCATTCAATGCAGTTCCTGAGAACAAATCAAAAGCAACAACTTAGGTCATCAGTGGGGCAACTTTGTTCATTTATGATTAAAGAAATTGTAGAAGTTGTGTAGAAGTTGAGTAGAAGTTTGGACTCCTTACAATTTGGTCTGGCAGGGGTCAGGGCAGCCGAGACATATTTGGCATCGTGGACGTTGGTATTCCCCCTGACACTCACAGCGGTTACACTTGCAGGTCCCTCTGCCATAGCATACAGTGTTGTTAAGGGTGCGACAGCCCTCCTCAGACACCTTGCACTGACAGGCTGAGCCCTCGTAACCTGAATGGCATTCACACCTGCCACAGTTACACTTACCGTTTCCTATAAATAGTGAGGAATGGAGAGGAGAGTTAGAGTGCCACTATACCTTATTTTAACTACACATTTGTGTATGCAGACTACCTCACATACCCTGCATTCCCTCTGAGGGCTGATTGTGTGCAATCTCAGGAATTTTATATCAAATTTAAAATATTTCCCTGGTCCAACTAAGTTTATGAATAGTGCAGATCAGCAGCAGGGTCTGAAAAAAGGTCTAGCTGATGTGTTCATTGTCAAAAATATTACTGTACATCAGGGCAACGGCCAGCCAACCATTGCATCTATTCTGCATCCTGCCTCCATGCTCAACCAGTCATCCATTCCAGATCAAGGTGCAAAACATTCTCTGGCCTCTGCCATCCCAGCACCTCCACTAGGTAGGAGGTAGCATACCTCATCTCAGCCCAGCTCGCCCTAAGCTCGTCTCAGGTCAAAAATCCCTCAAGGTAAAGACATAAATCTTGTGAGCCTCATACCATCCCTCAACTTCGAGTTTCTAGTACCTTTCAGTATCTACTGTGATGTGATCTGCTCCATCTTCTACAATTCATTCTCCAGCAAAGCTCCTCTCTATATTTATCACTCAAACAATCACCTGCTCACAATGCTCCACCTTTCCCCACAGTGCCATTTCACCCTCCATTTCTGCCAAATTTACAGCCAAGAGCATAATTTCAGTAACATGCCAATCTTCATCTTTAAGTGTCTCCTGATTAAAATGAAGCCTAGGAAAAGGTCAATAAGAGATACTATCTTCATACTTTTTTTAAATTCAGTTTTTCTCTGTCTTGCTCTGTCTCTCCATTTTTCCGCTTCCAACTCAATCAGCTGTCAGATTATGCCACAACCTCTGTGAGCCAAACATAATGTTGCTGTCAAACTTCCTTTCCTTTCCTAAAACTGTTCCTTTCCCTTGTAGCAGAACTGACCTATAACTGACCCTCTCTTACCTCCCGTTCCTTCAGGAGAAATGGAGTCGGAAAACATCCCAACTTTTAAGAGTTATTGACCATTTGGACTGTTTACAGGAAGGTGTGATTTCAGAGAGAGACAGGATATCTGTCTGGGAAACACCTTCCCCCACTCTTTTAGGGAAGCGGGAAGCACAGACAGTTCAATTTCAAAGGTTACCTTTCACCTAGAGTGTTGTTCATGGAGATGCAAATTTTTTTTCTTTACAGCTACACCTGATAAGGATAATAACACCGTCTGAATGGATAAGTGCCAGGTGTAATAGGGCTGGAGTTGATGGGGATTTTATATGCATGTTTTAATATTGTGTTGCATGCTTTTATTGAACGTATTGTGTTTTAATTTGCAGTGTTTTAGAGAATGCATGCTTTTACTGGGTTGTTTTTAATATGTGCAGTGGCTATCCTCGCATGCAATGTTTCCTATTGCCCCTGAATGCAACACACAGCTTAAGCCCCGGGCAGCAATCAGCAGATCGGCAACAGGTGCGGCAAATCGGACAGGAAGAGAAGAAAAGCAGAAGCAGCCAGCAGAAGGACAGAAGGGAACGGAGCGGCCACACGCAGCCAGCTTGGAGGACAGCGAACCGGCAGAGCATACAGTCCAGACGACAGGCACACCGGCGCCAAGTGCAGCAGTCTATACCCGTCCGGCGAGAACACTCCAGCCTGGGCCGGTAGCTTGACTACCGCCCAGGAAGGTTGTGAGTATTCTTTAAACGCGTACACGGCGGGTATTGGAGGGCCGGCTGCGGCGCCAGGCGGGGGGTGCACGTTGAGCTCGCTGTGGTATCGGTGGTACTGGTTCGGGTCTGTTACCTTCCCTCAGGACGACCGGAGTAGCAGAGGAGGTGCTGCGCGGAGCGGACGGTCGGAGGCTGTTGCCGGAGCGGGAAGGAATCGGCTGCTGGAGACGCATGGTCGCTGGCGTGGCTCGTGGGAAGCGGCTCCATTAGAGGACCCGGCGGTCAGAGGACGAGGGGTACTACTGGGTTGAATGGACCTGTTAGGCATCATCCATTTTATGTGTATTATTGTGACTTTTGTTTTAATAAATTAGCCAACCGTCCCTTGACTTATGTTTAACTCTGCTCACCCCTGGTTTTTTAAAGAACCTGTGAACCTTTTAGAGTCCTAGAGCTCTGCTAATCTCTAGGTGGCGTTGTCGGGTTTTAATTGCTTTTAATTACTTTTAAATCTCTTAATTGGGTTTAATTTATATTTTTTAAAGGCAATTTTTTGGTGTTAAATTTTAATTAATTTTAATTACTTTTACATTTCTTAATTAGGTTCAATTTATATTAGAGTAAGAAGTATTCTGTCTGACTCCCCCGGCCACCTGACAACACAGGCCTCAGAGGAATCTCCAAAATCAGATAATGCTGATAGGTTGTAAATTAGACATTCCTGTTGCAATCTGTTTTTGTATGTCTGTGTGTCCTTCTTTTTTTATCACACCAGGATAATGTAATCGATATCTTTGAGTTAACTTTGGATGTTCTCACAGTACTAAACCCATAATCTGTATGATATCAATGCTTTTCCTGTGTTTCTATCTTATAAAATGACAAATCTATGTTTTTAATCCGCCTAGAAAGTTTTTCTGAGTTTCTTCCATGGAACCATACCGTCATCTAGGGGTTCATAGCATTTAGGTTTTGGATACTTGACATGAGACAATTATAATAAGTAATAATAATAGTAAAGCTCATTTCAGCATATGCAGTCTGCCTTTCCTTATCTCTTTATTCTGTTTAGTTAGTTATACTATTAGTCATCATATATGTTAGAATCAGTGGCGAACCGTGAGCACTACAGCTGGGCCTTCACCTCAGCCCTCACTGCCAAGAAAAGAAATCATCGCGGAAAAAAAGAAACAGTACGATGAATTGATAGCGTTCAACAACTGCAATCCTTTAATTAACGATGACAAGAATGTAAACAAATAGACCATAACATCAATAATATTCTCCGCAACAAGAAACATTGTCAACAGTACCTTCATAAAACTGGAGGCTACATTAAATAAACATAAGCCAAAATCTGGAAATATAAAATGAGGTAACCCAGAACGTGACACTGCTGACACCGACACCGAGGCGTCATCCCCATGGACAGCGCTATAAATCACGGCGCACAGCAAGCCATACACACATTGACAAATAAATTCACGAGCATCGTCAAACTATACAATTTCAAATGCACAATATAGAAAAAGTTACACAAAGCTGGTAGCTGGAGTTTTTTTATAAGTTGAATTGAAGTGCAAATACCTCTCCATGCGCAATTACGCACGGCGCAATGAATACTTATATCAAAAGTCACAATTTTCATAGGTTCCACTACACCTCCTTAATTCTCGGAAAGGGACAGAAAGGGGGGAGCCATGGGGGGGAATAAAAACCTCTAAAAAACAAAAGTCCAACCACACACTTCTGATAAGTTTGATAAGTTTACATATTGAATAAATCAAAGGCAAAGGAATTAAAGGCGCAAATTGCGCTGGATTTTTTTACAGACAACCTCCACAATAAATACAAATTACTGAATGTCCACTTGGCCCGAATTAATCACTTGAAATAATAATCAAGGTGGCTTGCAACATAGGCCTACCTTACATGAAAACGAAATCCATTCGTCGGTCTTTCTTTGTGAAGTGGGTGATGGCAGCGTCATAAAGTTTGTCCTTTGACTTGAGCTCCAAAAGAAGTCCTTTTTCTATGGACATCAGTGCCAAAGCTCCCAGGCGATCCTGTCCAGTACTGTTTCTGGCGTGCGTCTTGATGCGCTTCAGAGCCGAGAAAGAGCGCTCCACAGAGGAAGTGGACACGGGAATGGTCAGCACCAGACAGGTGAGATGATACAGCTGCGGCATGCTCTCAGTCAGCTCTTTAAGTGTCAGAAAGTGCAGCAGGTCTGATGGGCTCCTTGCCTCAAAGTTTGCCATGTTGTACATGACTGTCAGTTCGGTCTTGAGCCTGGGGAGGTCAAAGTGCAGCCCGTAGTTTTCAGCGAGGCTCTGAAACGCAGAGCTGGGGAAGTTTTCTCTGTATGAGGCAAACTTCTTGGGGTCCAGAAGGGCAAGGAACATCAGTTTTTCATGATCCTTGAACCTGTTCCTCAGCTGAGTGAGAATGTTGTCCAGGATTTCACTGTGCAGCTGCTGGTAGGCTGTGCGCACGTCTCCAACTCTCCGTGCCCTGCGTCCGCTGGGAGCCCCGACTTCGCGCACCGTGTCCTCATAGATGGAGTCAAAGTTGGCCTTTTCTCTCTCTGTGGTGCTGCAAAAGTCATCAATGCTGGACAAACAGAACTGCATGTCATACTCCTTATTCTGCAAGATCCCAAAGAGCACGTCGGAGTAGGCAAACACTGAGTTGAATGTGGCGAGGAGAAAGCAGAACTCGAAGCCCGTCAGCAGTGCCATGTATCCATCAGCGCTGTGCACAGCATCATCATCAAAATCATTGTGGTTGTCCACAATGAATTCAAAGAGCTCCAATAGTTCTTCTCTCCGCTCATACACAGTGCAAACCAAACGTGATGAAAAGTTCCACCGTGTTGGAGTCACTCTGGGCAGTCTCCGCTGGCATATTTCATCCAGGAGCTTCGTGCGTTTGGCTGACTTTGAGAAAAAGGCCGCGAGGCCACTGAGGTGTGAGAAAAAAATTTTGCACTCTTTGATTTTTGCAGCACTTTGAGACATGACGAGGTTCAGAGAGTGCGCATAACAGTGAACGAAGAGAGCTTGTGGTATTTTTTCCTTTATTTTGGCTTGGACCCCATTCAGTCCAGATGCCATGACTGCAGCTCCATCGTAACACTGCGCAATGACCTTGTTGGTGCAGGCACAGTCCTCCAGAAACTCCAAAACTTGTTCAGCTATGGCTTCTGCGTGCTTATCACCACTGACATCACCAAACTGGAAAAAGCGCTCCTTCACACCACCGTCAGTGGTGTAACGCAGGACATATGACATCTGAGCGGTGTTACTTACGTCAGTTGTCTCGTCTACCATAACGGAGACAAAAGGCGTGTTCCTCACCTCCTCCCTCATTGCCTCGGTCATTACATCCGCCACAGACTGAATCAGGTCATTCTGAATTTTGCTGGAGGTGCCGATAAAAACAGTGGCCGAATCCAGATGACAGCGCAGAGGGCTGTCATACTCCGCCAGAAACTCCAGTAACTCCAAGTAGTTCCCCTTGTTTTCAGAAGCTTTACCTTCATCATGTCCTCGAAATGCCAGCTCTTGCTTTCCAAGAAATGTGACCACATTCATGAGACGTTTCAGGATCTCTCTGTTCTGCCTGACTTTGTTGTTGTGGGCCGAAATATGATTACGGCGCTGTTCATCTAGCTGAAGATCAACTCTTGTGTCCCCAAAAGTTTTCAAACTGACCGTTGCTTGCAGGTGTGCCGCAGAATCTTGATGTCGGTGGGCTGATTTTGTCAGATTTGTAAGGCTCACAAATCCGCCGCTGACCCAGGTGGATGACCTGTCAGTTGTAAAAAGCAAACAACTCCAGCAGTACAGTCTGTTCGTTTTCTTACAGCCCGTCATCCATGGATATCGCTGATAATTTTCGGTCTTGAAATGCCTTTCCACTTTATTAACCTTTTCTTTTAATTCCAATTCTGGAGTTGGTCTTCCGTTTTTTATTATTTTAAGTTTTTCTGTGAAAGGCCGCCTTGAAAAAGGCGATGCTAACAAGCTAGCCACAACGTCGTTCTCGTCTTCCGCCATTTAAATGTCACCGCTCTCACCACTCTGCCCGCCTTTCGGACTTCACGAAGGCCTATGATATTTTGTTTTTGTCCCGCCCACTTAAAATCAAATCCTGATTGGTCAATTTTCCCATCACTCTCCAAACCAAAACACATAGCTTGGCCTTCCCCTGGATTCATGAAGTCCTAACCAATTAATGAGCCAGCTAACCGGGCTTTGATTGGATAATTGATTCTGATTGGATAATATGTTTCAGGACAGTAACCCTTTCATTGCTGATGTGAACTTGACAGTAAACTTCACTTTAGAACATAGATTAGAGAAAATGTATTAATGTATTGTATTAAATTAAATTAGATAGATTATATATAATAATTTAATACTTATATTTTTTGGTCCAGATTTTTTTAAGGCCTTCTCTGAAGGCGTAGAAGGCCCTGAAGGTTCCCCCCTGGTTAGAATGAGTATTGAAGAATGTTAGCACAATTGTTAGTATGATCATTGAACGTTGCTGTTGTTACTCATAAAAAGGTATGAATAGCATGTTGTGAACAATGTTGAAATGTTATTGAAAACTGATCATTGAGAATATATGTGATTGACCATAGTGAGAAGCAGATGATTCTATCGCCCGAATCATTAGTTAATATTCTCTCTCTATAAGATGAAATCACAGCATTCGCCTGCAAATCATCCCACATGTGCGATGGTCTAGTTGTCACAGACAAGCCCTGGAGCAAAAGATACTGTCCGCAGTGTCAGGCAGACGCTCATTCTTGCTTTTAGTCTTAGTTTTGTCTTTGTCTTGTCTTGTTTTTTGTCTCAGTTCTTTAGTTTCCTTTTGTCTCTTTCTCTTGTTGTTCATAGTTACGGCTAGTTGCTTGACTTCTTTTATTCAGAAAAATGTTCTTTTTCTAGCTTTTCAATCTTTGTGAAACTTTAATTTTTGCTCGCCACATTAAGCTGCATAACTTTTCCAAAGTTAAATCCTTGTCGCGTAATAATATTTTTGGAGACATTTTCGACTGGCCATCGAGACTCTCAATTTTATTATTAACCTGAAGGTTTTGCCACACAGCTGCCAACTTTTCTCACCGAAGCCCTACAGCCAGCCTCAACCCATCTGTTTGGGTTATAACCATCAGAAGCCACTCTGTGCCTATTACCGATGCCGGAGGTCCAGACCCCTGAAACATCTCTGTCGAAGATTGACTCAGCCCCGCGGTTCGACCGGTTCCCCCCGTTAGACTGCTGAGCAGACTGGAGACAGAACACAACACCTGGGGCCCCTTTGTGTCAGTTCAGAGCAGATGTCCGCCGGAGCATTGCTGGCAAAGTAGGCATGCTTATGCGGTTTTGAATAATGAGTTGGTGCTGTAGGATAATAATACTCTCAGTTCTCCTTCGACTCTCTTAGTCATTCATTCAAGAAATTAACATTGTGTTTGCGTCCCAACTTTTCCTCAAAACTACTTCTCACTATTGCCAAATTCATTCTGCCATTATTTTGCCATAAGTTTCTCCATTTTCTCCAGTTTGTGTTATGTCATATCATCCATATTATTTGTCGTATTATTTATTATTCATATCCATTCCCATTATTGTGTTAAATAAATAATACTTTTCATTCAAGTTTTTGTCAGACGGTGTCCTTTTGAGCTGGAAATAAACAATCCCTGTATCGAGAATTTACATTTCAGATTATCAGACTGGTCTACCATTAGTTCATTCGTTATTATTAAACAGCATTGCTAGAAATATTAAATAAAATCCTTCTGAGCTGAGGAAGGTCGGTGCTACTTTATTTACAAGAGCAACATTAAACTTAGAGATTTAATGAACTGATTCCCCCACACCCTGTCTTTTCAGTGTCAGACTGATGCAACCCTCCACCACTGCATTCACCTCCATTTTTCATCATATCCAGCACCCATGGATCTCTCTCCTGAGGACATCAGCAGCCCAGCTCTACAACACATCCATCCAGATCTACAACCATTGCTGTTCGCTCTTCAACACCAGTGTCTGGACTCCATCGGGGGCATGTTACCATTGGCTCTATCTAGTGATTTTATGTGTTCTTATTCTGTACTTTTTTTTCTGCACTTGTGCAACCTGATGAATGTCCTTGTACTGTTCAGAGCGATAGCGTGACTGGTGAAAGCCAGTTTTGATAACAAAAGGCAGATGACGCTTCTTTTTTCTGTCAATGAGGTCTGTTGCATTAGATACATGCCTAAACAACACTCACACACAGGTTGCTGATCACATTCCAAGGACAAGATGTGGGCAGTAGTTGGGCTGTCCACATCTTGGTAACTGGCATTACATTCGATCGCGTAAGTCCAACCTCTGTACAGGGCAGGCTCAGCCCAAGAATATAAATGTGAACATTTTTTTCAGAGATCTGTGCTCTTTCTGACAGAACTCCAGCGTGAGGTTTGTCACTCCGGGCCCAGCGCTGCTATACTTCACCTGTGACCTCAATAAATACTTCTGAAGATTTCTCCAATCTGTTCTTGGGCTTCCAATAAAAGAATCAGGGCTAACAATTTGCTGCGTGACCCGGATTCAGAAACTTCTGCACATTGGACTCACTAAATTAAAATTGTCTGATTAACACCATCCCCTGATCGCTATAATCTTAGTAGTTTGATATTAAAAACTAAACTAATTGTTTGTTAACTGAATGGTCACATGTAAAGTATAAAACATAGTCTCACGTGAGGGAAAGTAAATAAGTGTCCTAGCCAGGCTAAAAGAATCTCTAGTTGAGCCATTGAGCAATAAATGAATCTCCAGTTGAGCCGTTGAGCAATATAAGAATCTCTGGTTGAGCCATTGAGCGTATGAAAAAAAAAAAATAAAATTAATCTCCGGTTGAGCCGTTGGAAGAAAAAAGAAAAAATCTCCGGTTGAGCCGTGAGCTGTAGAGTAAGAGTGTTCATGAGGACACAGGGATAAGTTTAGTATTTTTCATGCAAATGTGGGGTGGTTTCCTACTTGATTGATATTTTTACTGTGTGAGTGACAGTGTATCGAATAGTTCAGACTGATCGAGAACTCCTGCACTGACACAGATCTCAAGTAGTTCTGTTAAAGAGGGGCATTGGAATAATTTAGAGAGGATTTTCAGTTAAGGTGTTACGGAGATTGGTAAATTAAAACGAGTGAATAGACTGGGAGGACCCCCAGCGATCAAGCGCACAGAGTACTAGGCTCCGTGTAGAAGCTTCTTGATTGGGTCCTCACTCGGGCACTGCGCGATTCACCCTCTCTGAATAATGTTTAAAGATGTCACAGAAAGTTATTGATAAGTGGAAGGACTGAGCGATTTCAGTATGTTTTTGAAGCAGGCAACAGGAAGCCAGGCGAAAGCAAAGCTACAGGCAAAGCTGAAGCAGGAAGGCTGCAGAGAGGTAAGGCAGAAACATTTCTGATAAATTGTCAGTGTGTTTTAGGAGAACTCAAACACTCACATACAGTCCTCTGCACAACCAAAACATCAAATGCCAGTTAAGAACTTGACTCCTCTAGAGACACAATGGACTCAGCCAAAAGATAATACAACCTGGCCAAAACATCAAATGACAAAGCTTTCATTGACATTAAAACTGCTCTGCCTTTTCATTTGGATGTTGATGAAAAGAACGGTTATGTAAATGCCGTTCTTTTTCAAAAGGGGGAGAGTAGGAGTACAACAGACAGGAAAGTGTTGATGTACTATAGCTCTAAATTAGATAATGTGGAAATAGGACACAGATGGATACCAAATAAGATCATGACTGTGTAGCAGAAACTAATAAGGAAATGCAACTACACTCCACTCTACACAATGAACCAATCAAAAATGCTCAAATGATATTATATTGCAACGGACACAGTCATCATACACCAACTGGCACGTTTGTGACATCATATGCTGTTGAAGAAAAAACATCAGCTGGATTAGAGACAAGAGAAGCATAGATAGTCCCTCAACCAGCATCAGCTCAAATGGCAGAATTAATGCGATGACAGAAGCACGCAAATTAGCAAAAGGAAATACTGACTACACTGATTCGGCTTATGCAGTCCAAGCTGTACACATGGACATGTGTCATTGGAGAAGGAAAGGTTTTGTGACCTTAGCTGGCACCCCTGTTAAACATCTGAATCAGCTACTTGATCTCTATTATGCCCTGCTTGAACTAAATCAGGTAACTATAGTCAAGTGGAGAGGACATCAAAAAGGAGATGGCAAAGTAGCAAGAGACAATAATGCAGCAGATACAGCAGCGAAAGCAATAGCAGGGTACAATGTATGTGAGGTTGAGACTGTCCCAGAGGTGACTATTTTAACTGTAGATAATGTGGATGAATGTGACTCCAGCAGCATAATGTGTACAGTTACTAACAGGATCAGAAAGCCAGGATATCGAGCTAATGCGAGACACAGGCTCAAGACTGTCCATTTTACCAGTATCACTGAGCTTTTCACTGATATCTCTCTTACGAAGCCAAAACGCCAGCTTAAGGACAATGGTGGAAACCCCATAGCTGTGAAAGGATACTTAGGGGCTAATGTAGCGTTTGGTGGCCGCACTACTAACAGAGATATATACATTGTATACCAAGGGTCTGCAGTGCTAATGAGAGACTTACTCTGTGCACCACGAATGCAAGGATGTTGTAGAGCCTGTAGAGTCTTCTGAATGGATTTCACCCATAGTAGTCACCACAAGAAAGGACAAACCAGATCCACGTCTTTCTGTGGACCTTAGAGAGCCGGTGGCACGGTGGAAACACTGTCGCCTCACAGCTAGAAGGTCCCGGGTTCGATTCCCACTGTGGGCGCTGGGGGTGTGTCCTCCACCATGCCTTCGGTGCCTGCTGCTCGAGGGGCCTTTCTGGGTGAAGTTTGCATGTTCTCCCCGTGTTCATCTGGGGTATCCTCCATAAAATATACCCCCACTAAAAACATGCAAGAAGATCACCACTCTGACAAACAGAGTTGGGTCCCCGGGCGCCACTGTCAGCTGGCAGCCCACCACTCCTGGTCTGCCACGGAGGAAGGATGGACCAAGGATGGGAAAAATGCGGAGAAAATAATTTCACGGAAGCACATGTGTGCTTTTAGTGTGTGCAACCAACTATGTGTGTGATAATAAAAGTACACTTCTTCTTCTTCTTCTTCTTCTTCTTCTTCTTCTTCTTCTTCTTCTTCTTCTTCTTCTTCTTCTTCTTCTTACAAGGTACAGCAGGTATGCGGATAGCCAGGTTATATTCTCTTTAAACCTATACTCAGCCTACCTTTTAGACAATCTTTCCAATTAGACTTAATACCCTACTCTAAACATAAACCCAACTTTCACGCAACTGTTAACTCATCGTGTCTTACCGTTAATTAGACTGGGGCCCTATCTAAATTAATCTTGTACGGTTTAACTAGCTGACATTATTAATTGCTTTATGTACAACTTCTTTTCTTCTCTATTTTCTTCCTCTTCCTGTTCCTTTTTTTTTCTCAACAAAAACAAATTTAGACAGAGCCACTACACCACCATCAACTATGACCTGCACCCCACACAAATAAATCTTTTAGAATGCCCACAATCAGTGGTGAAACAGCAGCTCGCTCCATGAATGTGCGTCCAGCTGAGCACGAGCGCAGATTCCTGGAGAGGACCGCCAAACACCAACAACTGGAGCATGAGTCTATCCTGTGACGCCAAATCTGAAGTTTATTTTCAGGTCCTCTTTGAAACAATCAACGGTGTGATGATGGTGTAGAAAGAACTCTGCTGATACAAGCTTAGGTTAAAGGGAACTTAATTAGCAAGCTTAATATCAGATCAGATGCCAGTAGCCTGATGGAGAGCCTGGGTTGAATTGATAGGGTCTCCTCACTTCTCTCCTTGAACCCCAGATATATAGACAACATCTGATAAACCCTTTAACCACTCACAGATGTTACTGCCCCTATACGTTGTTGTTTTTCAGACTCTCCACTGCCTTTATTTATACAAGTTGATGGATATGACAGGTCTATCCAGGGATCCCACCTAAGGCCCCTATAAACACATTCCCACATATGGTTTTACTCAAGCTGGTCCTGCTCTTATATGACCTTTGCCCTCCAGTACCCAGAGTAGACTGAGTTCAAAACATGTTTTTCACGTATTCTCATAGTATGTTTCAATTCTACCATCTTAATGTGTTATCAGACACCTCATGGTCATCCAGACTGTTATCATTCAACTATGACATCCATCACAAGCTGGTCCGAGAGTATGTAACTGCTGCCTGTTTATTTCAACTCCCACTGCCAAACTCAGAGCCTGGTTTGGACGACGACACAGAAGTAGCACTAACATCTGCACTCACAGTTGTTACTGAAACTGAGTTTAAAAATGAATGTCCTGTGCAAAACTACACTACGTGAACTGCTCACTTCCAGATGGCCCAAGTCAGCTAAAAACTTGACTCCAAAACTTCAATGCCATTCTTCAAACTTCGACACGAACTCTCACTACAAGATGACTGTATGGTTCGTGGCACACACAGACTCCTGGTGCCACACAGTCTCCAGCCAAAGCTGATCTCCTTGGCTCACGACACACATCAGGGAATAGTGAGAACAAAACAGAGACCCAGGGAAGCATATTGGTGGCCAGACATGGATGCCCAGATCGAGGCAGCCATTAAAGCATGTATCACGTGCCAGTCGCATGACTTCTGCAGTCAACCACACTACTCCACTACAGCCTGTGCCATATCCAGAACAGGCTTGGGAAAAAGTAGCAATTGATGTGGTGGGGCCCTTTGAAAGAGCACCCATAGATTGCCGCTTTGCAATCACACTGATTGATTACCATAGTAAATGGCCCGAGCTAGCCAGGAACTGTCATACAGTTTTTATCTGCAATCTTCTCCAGAGAAGGTGATCCTACAGAGCTGGTTTCAGACAATGGCTCTCAATTTGTGTCACATGAGTTTGAAACATTTCTCCAAGGCAGCAGCATCGTGCACAGAAAATCATCTGTCTATTATCCGAGAGCGAATGGAGAAATCAAACGCTTCAGTCACAGCCTGAAGGACAGTCTGCAAACCACTTCGTTGGAAGGGAAGCCATGGAAGGAGTTCACAAGGAATATCCTACACATATATCATGCACTCCACGACTCAGCTCTCACCAGCTGAACTGTTGCATGGCCGACCCATGTGCACTAAACTTCATGTGGCTGGATGTCCACTTCCACACAGTGCACCACTGTCATCACAAGAGGTCGCCATCAGAGTAGAGAAAAACAGAAAAAGAGTAAAGCATACACTGATCAGAAATGTGGTGCCATCGCAGTATCCTTCGCATGTGGGTCATACGTGTGGGTGAAGAAGCCTGGTATTCTTCCTAAAACACATGCAAGTTTTCCAGACCACTCAAAGTGATGGAAGAAAAGAGGACAGTACACCTACCTTCTGTCAGATGGACGGTGCTGGAACGCATGTTACCTCGCACCTGCCTCTCTTCAGGAGAAGGAGAGTGACAATGAACTGTTACCTCTGGACTTTGAAGCTACACCAGCTGTACCACAACCAACGCAACACACACCACATGCCAGACCAGTCAGGCTCAGAAGAATGCCTGAGTGGACTTAAGACTTTGTTGTTAAATAATGTCTTGCATGAAAGGAAAAAAAAATGAAAATGTTTAGGATATTCTGTTCTAAATGAGTACAAAGCAGGAAGGAAATGTTAACTCTTATTTTCATTTTGCAGGAGCTGAATTCACTAAAACAGTACTTTTTTGCGTAAAATGCCTCCCAAGATTAATTAACTATTGAGAAGTCACTAAGGTGAACATATAAGTTCATTGAGTTTTCTAAAAACAAAACAAGGGTAAATTTATGTTGTTTATTATAAGCACATACTGTATGAGTATTAAGGAAACAGTAAGAATATTTGAAGAGTTGAAATACACTGTATAGTTCGGTACATGTTTGCTTATTAAGGGGGATATGTGATGTTTCAATGTTTCAGCTTGAACACTAGGTTGTAGTATGAGTGCAGGTCTTGTAGCAATTGAGTAAACACGAGAAGAAAGCAAGTGATTAGGAAGCGAAGAAGATATGCCCGCCTGCCTGCAACTATCATGTAGCAGCTATGCTGTTGGTTATTTTTTGAAATAAAGTGAAGTAAAGACATACAAAGTTGTCTTATTCAGCGACACAACAGTCTGGCTCAGCTGGAGAAGATAAATGTGAACTTTTATCAGAGATCTGTGCTCTCTCTGACAGAACTCCAGCCTGAGGTCTGTCACTCCGGGCCCAGCCATCTATACTTCACCTGTGATTTCTCTGGTCTGTTCTTGGGCTTCCAATAAAAAATCAGGGCTAACAGGCATATTCCCTGTACAGCTCATGGCATCAGTGTGCCCTCAAAATATGATGTGACCACACTGGACTCTAATCACCAAAGTCTTGTCTCATATTTATTCAACTATCCTATTAAATAAATTTATGTAATTATTCATAAAGTCTCTTTTCCATTAAGTCCCTCCTGACTGAAATTTTGGGGACATCGTGGTAGCCTTGGGGTACAAGACACTGACTATGCAATTGAAATGTCTCTTGTCCATGTAGGGAAATTTTTGCATTTGACCCCTTCTCCCTTCTCTCTTCCCTCATTGTCAGATATATACAATCCACAACCCAAAGTAAAGGTACAAACTCCTCCCTCCCTACCACCTTGTTAGATAGCAATCTTGAAGAAAAAACTGCTAGCCAGCAAACATAAATGTAAACAATGCAGGTTTATAAATACCAAGTAAATGCTCTCCAAATGATTTATGAGGTACAAAATACAGTTGTTAGGTCAATGACAATGTGTTTTGGTGAGAACCTGTATCTGTTAAACCACAAAGTAAAAAGTAATTTCTTTTGCTGTAACACTTTAAAATGAAGATAATTTGAAAATGACTGAAAGCTTACCTCCACATAATTTATTCTGGAACTTCTCGCAATGTTCATCATCACACTCGCAAAAGTCACCATGGTAACTGCTTCCACTCTCTGTGGTGTGACATTGGCACCTGCCACACACACAGTCTCCTCGACCCTCACACTCGGTGCCATTGTGCTTCTGACAGGATGCTCGCAGGGAGCGCTCGTCTTTATTACCGATGGAGCACTCGCAGAACTGACCAACGTAGCCTTCACTGCAGCTGAATAAGGACAAATAGGGAAGAGCAATCAAACCTAAAAGCAAAAAATCTTTGAACTGTAACAAAAACACAAAGAGCTTGCCTCTTTTTTTTTTTTTTTACCAGTATCCCTCTATGAAATGTCCACAGTAAATGCCAAAAGACAGTAAATTCTACAATCCACACTGTCAGAAGTGAGCAAAATTTGCTAATTAGAAGAAAACATGAATTAGAGCTTCAAATACTAGTAATTCTGGAAAAGTGTCACGTTATTTCACTTAAAGCAATATTGATATTTAACATATTAAATGTTGTTACATCTATTTTGATAGAATTTCATAACTGTCTTGCAGAGCTCTTTCAAGATCTGAGTCAGCTTCATGGATCATGGAAGGTAAGATCTGCAAACATCATTTAACAATGAAAACATGCTGCAGTACGCTGGTCTGCACACGTTGACATTGTTATACATTGACTGTAGGTAGGGCATGGATTGTGGATTGTAGTCTCTGGTGTCAAAGTCAACCATCAACCCAGACCCTCTCTATAACATTGTGATCACACATACTGCCTCAAAGTAAGCTGGCTCTCTCTCTCTGTTTGCAGCTGTGTTTAATAATGAGGAAATACTTGACCTACTTAGCTCTGATTGGATAGTTATTTTCTCCCAGTGCCAAAGTTATGGATAACTAAGTAGTTAATGTCATAATCATTGTGTTTTCATGCATTATTTTAGTGTATTACAGTGTCTATGGT
>JBBMOE010000041.1:5317349-5356485 GCA_037975065.1 Chaetodon trifasciatus
CCCAAATGGCAAGGACAGGACACTGGCCTTGTTTGAGATTACACAGACCCCCTCTAAAACAATTATGCCCCTGCTGTGCCTGAAATATAACTTCTGAAACTCAACTCAAACTTTTCTCTGACAGATGATGGAATGTTACATCTTAAAATGGGATTAAAAGGAAAATAATCCAGCATTGCTGCTAGACTGACAGAACTGAAAATTAAACTGTGTTAGAATCCCAAATTACCCCTTTAGGAAGTACTGGACCAGTTCTCTGTTCAAAGGGTCCAGTTCTCAATCCTACAGAATATTACCTTATTTGGTTGGAAATCTGAAATATGTGGAAAGCTGGTGACGAAGAGACATGCCAAGCGTCTAACTGCCCATATTTGGACGCCTATCCTGCTACCACTGGCAACGCACCCAGCTGAATAGCCCTTGAGTTGGATACAGTTACCAGCCACGCCCGTTAACAGCAGCTCTCCTAAAAATGATCTTAGGCTCTTGGCTGAGGATGGCGGATGCCAACAGACTCAAGGCCAGTGATGTTGTAGGGATGGAGTGTGACTCTCTGATGGTGGTGTCAGAGAGGAGGATGCTGACTAAGCTACGGACTATCTTGGACAACGTCTCACACCCACTTCATGATGTGCTGGTCAGGCACAAGAATACTTTCAATGAGAGACTCATCCCACCAAAATGCAAGACTGAATGCCACAGGAAATCATTCCTGCCTGTGGCCATCAGACTGTACAACTCCTCCCTCTGAATGGCCCTTGGACTTTTTCACTGCCTGTTAGATCACACATATTTATACTACAGTTCACTGTTGACCAAATTCAATTTGCAAAGCACATTCTTCTGTATATACTCTGTTTATTTGACATATATTTATATATATATTCTCAGTATATATATATATATAATTTTTTTTTTCTATTTCTTTTTCTCCTCTAATTTTATTCTAATTCTATTCTTGCAAGGAGCACCTGCAACAAAAACAATTTCCCCGCGGGGATCAATAAAGGAATTCTGATTCTGATTCTGATTAATAGTGCTAGGATAAGGTTTAGGGTTAAACTTAAATCTTTCAATAATAATATAAAATCAGTATAAAAAAAACAAATATAGCAAAGAAATCTATAGCCTTGGCCTTCGGTTTGGCTTGGCACAGGCCTATTAGTTATGGCTAATGTGACTGCTCCACGAGAAAGTCGCTCAGTGGAAAAATACATGACCTGTTACTTACTAACCGGTAACTCAACTAAATACGCTTGATACTCTTTTATATGTGATTCACATTTCAATTCTTTAACTATCCTTATGATTATGTTTCAAAATTAATTAGCACCTTACAATAATCATCATTGCAACTTGATGCATAGCAAAAACTCATGTGCATTATATGCTAAAAGTCCTTTTTACTCACAGTGCTTATGTGTAATAGGGAATGGCAATCTCAACTCTTTTTGATAACTGCCATAGAGTTGACAATCAATCAAGATCTTGACCTTGATCTTCTTCTTGAACTTCTTCCCCAGGCTTGTCCTTTACGGGACCCTCCTCAGAGCTATACCAATACCCCCCAAGGCCATCATCAAGAACAGTGACAAATCCTGAGTTTACAGAAGGACCATCCTGCACTAACCTGATCAACTGTCAATACCCCACATCTCCAGACATGGCTAATGAACAAACAATCATAGAACAAAGAGCCCTCTAATACAAATGGTGTCGAGGTGGACTCTGAGGTATTTGTAATCCTCCACCACTGTGACATTCTCCCCCAGAATACACAGTGGTTGTGTGGTCGTCCTGTTCCTTCCCCTAACCATCTCCTTGGCCTTGGCCACGTTAAGCAGTAGGTGATTTCTACCAGACCATTCCACAAAATGGTCCGTCACTGCTCTGTATTCCTTCCCTTGTCCATCTTTCATACACCCCACCACCATTGAGTCGTCCGAAAACTTCTGTGGCACGATGAAGAGTTGTACTAAAAGTCTAAGGTGTATGAGGTAAAAAGAAAAGGAGACAGAACAGTCCCCTGTGACACTCCTATGCTACTTTCCGCAGTCTCAGACAGAACATTGCCCAGTCGGACAAACTGTGGTCTGTCTGTCAGGTAGCAAAGGTTGAAAGTAACAAATTACATTTACTCACGTTATTTTGAGTAGTTTTTTTTTGTGTACTTATACTTTTAAAAGTACTCATTAAGAACTGTAATTTTACTTTTACTTATATATATATTAGTTATATCAAAAAAGGAAAAAAAAATCGCGTCCTACAAACTACTGCAATGAATGATGGGAAGGAGAAGTGGCACCAAAATCACGGATATATTCAGACCACAGAGACAGACAAATCAAACACCAGTGCTGCAGACCCAGCTGAAAGTGAAACCCTGTCCAATTCTGCTGAAGTTGAACTCAAAAGAAATAAAGTGCACTAGTGGCCATATTTAAGTGACCACTTCGGCTTCAAGTGCAAGAAAGGCAAAAGTTTATTACACAGTGTAAACTGTGTTTGCCCAGAGAGACAGAGCTAGCTGCTTATAAACTCGACATCAAACCTGCGCAAGCACATTGAGGTAAGTTAATGGTTCATTTTCACAGTTTAGCTGGTAAGAGGCCTGTTATAATAACCCCCAAAGACATCAGTGGATAACATTGCTAATGTTGGTTGGCACTAGCAACCTGTTGGTAACAAGCTAATGAGGTTATTATTAATTATGCTAACACTCTGTTAGCCTACCTGACCTGATCAAAAACAGATGTCAAATACTGTAGATAAGGGGGCTGTACCTAGTACATTTTACAACATCCAATAGGCTAAAAAATGCTACACAGCGTCTAGAGTAAACCAATAATGTTGATTTGATTTGATGACTGCAGGTCTGTAGACTAAATTCACACTCATTATTGCCTCCATGACAGGTGCTCTGTTTAGCTAGTCTATGAAAATTACGAAGAAAAAAAATGATGTCCTATGTTTGACTGTAAGAAAGGGTATGACTTACAGTCATCAAGATTAACACCTATGTGAATGTTAAAGTGATAACTAGTTGTGGAGTTGTATGAGATACTTATGCCAAGTCAGTCAGTGTATTATCAGACAGAACCAGAGATACACTGCTGAGCACAGGGCCAACAACACAGCAACAAGTAATTCTTCTTTTAGGAGGTTAAAATAATTTTTTTATTGCTGTGTTGCTGTCCCCTGTGCTTAGCAACGTAGTACCTCATACAACCCCACTCCAGAAAACCTGAACTTTCCATGTAATATCATATCATAATCATTTAATATGATGCATACCTTCCACTATCTTTAATAGCCTTGTTTATATCTTCAGGCATCTTTGTGAGCAACAGTTGTGCATTATGATGTGTAAAAGACAAAATGTGATGTGTAGAAAACCTTTTATCTATGAATGTAAATATTTTAATTTCAGACAGTAGTGATTTACATACTGATGAAAATATTTTGTTCAGCGAACCCTGGGACCACCAGAAACCTCAAGCAAGCAAGCAAAAATAAGTGACATGATGGCAGTGGGTCCAAACAGACACATGCCACAGGCGAAGGTTGACATGGTTAGCTTCATTTGTGAGGGTCTTCATCCATTTTCTGTGGTTGAACAGCCAGCTTTCAGAGAACTTTTGTTCACACTGAATCCACAATGCAAGGTCATTTCCAGACCCACTCTCCGGACCAACATAGAGGGAGCTGCCAATCAGATGAAAAAGACTTTGATGTCACGCCTCAGTAAGGTCAGCTATGTGGGCACCACCACAGATTGTTGGACAGCACACCAGCAAAGTTACATAGGGATCACAGCTCATTGGATAGATGAGATGAGACGATGAAACCTTGGAGAGAGATCTGCTGCACCTGCTTGCAAGAGGTTGAAAGGTTCCCACACCTTTGATGTCCTAGCAGGTGCCCTTGATGACATTCATTGTCAATACAGAATAAGGGGGATAGAGGTAAGAACTACAACAGACAGCGGCTCATTCTTTATTAAAGTATTCAGTGTGTTTGGTGAGCAAAGTCAGTCTGAGGAAGGAGAGTTAGAATCAGACCAAGACTCCTCTGAAGAACCCACAGCTGACTACCTGGACACATTCACTATCCTGGAACAAGATAACGGTCTTGAGTACCAGCTTCCTCCACATCAAAGGTGTCCATGCCACCTCTTAAACTTAGTTGCCACAACAAATGCTACCATGGCAGAAGAGAAGAATGACACATACAAACGACTAAAACATGCAGCTACTGGGAAATGCCTAGCAATCTGGAACAAGTCAGGTCGGTCATACATGGCAGCAGAAATTGTGCAAGATGAGTGCAAGCTCCAGTTCATCCAGCCGAATTAAACTTGGTGGAACTCGACATACATGGATGTGGAGCAAATGATATGGATAATACAAGAGAAGGGGGAGGATGCTATCAGGAAAGTCTGTGAAGAATTCAAAGTAAAAATGTGAGTTCAAATCTCATTTCTAAAGAAAGTGCCTGAAGCTACCTTGCTTATTGATTTGTTTTTTGACTTATTGATTTGTTTTTTGATAGGTAAAGTACATTTCCAGACTTGGATACACAGAAAGACATTCAAAAATAAAAACTCAACTGAGCAGCACTGACCATGTTTCAGTCACTGTGGACATTTTGTCTGACCGAAAGATGAGGGGGTTCCTTGGAGTCACTGTGCATTGGATAGAGAAAGAGGCAGAGAGGATACAGCTGAAGTCCAATCTCTTGGCCTGCAACCACTTCAAAGGCTCACACACAGCTGAAAGAATATGTGACCAGTTTGAGGTAATATGTGATGAATACAACATCAAAGATAAACTGGACTACATTATCAGTGACAATGCTGCTAACATGTGCAAAGCATTCACTGTGCTTCCCCACTGAACAAGAAGATGATTACAGGGATCATCTTGATGACCCAGAGCTCTGGCACAACTTTACCCTGGAAGACCAGCAAATAGTAGATGCTGCTATGGCAAAGAAACAGTGCTTGCAGTGTTTTGCGTGTACTCTTCAGCTGGTGGTGGGAGACAGCTTGAAAGAAACAAAAGTGGCACCTCCTTTTTTAAAGTTATCAAAACACAGCTCACTGCTGTACACAAGCACGATGTTCAGAGATGCTGAATTTGGGGAACAGAAAAGCATTCCTGCTGCTGTCAACACAAGATGGAACTCAACACTGAGGCAAGTGAAGGCAGTTCTCCAGTGTGATCATCTAAAGCTCTGTGCTGTTCTGGAAAAGTCTTGGGTACAAGAAGTTGTCTTTCACAGCACGAGAGTGGGATATGTTGAAGGAGTTGGTGGACATCTTGAAGCCATTTGGTGAAGCAACTGATTTGACACATGGGGAGAAGGTAGTCACAATCAGTGCTGTTGTTCCATCTGTCTTGTCCCTCAATCACCACCTTGAGAAACTGAAGCCACAAGTCCGTTTCCTGGGCGGCATGGTCAGAAGTCTCCAGGCATCCCTGAACAAAAGATTTCTTGGAATCTTCATCAGTGTGGAAATGGCCACAAGATGGGGTCACTGCTCCCTTTGCAGACCCAGTCTCACAGCAGCTGCCTTGGATCCAGCTTTTTTTCTGTTGTGGGTCCCATGTACTGGTCAATCGTGACGTGAAGGCAGAGGTGGCACAACAAGTTAGAGGCTAATATTATTGAGTTTAATGTAACTTTTTTCTCAAAATCTGATCTAATTGACTGCAACAACAATACTTGTTAAGTTTAACACACTTGATCTCCCACACTAATTGAAATAAGGGTTCTTTTGTTTCTGCGAATTGCCACAACTGATCCTGCAAGATGCAGCACAGACAGAGCAACCTGTGCCTCTTGTTGATGAAGAAGAGCGAGAGGAGCTTGGACAAGGAGAAGGGCTGTTTGCTGCATACAAGCAAGCATGCAATAGGCAGAAGAAGGATGTGGGGACCACTCCAGCACTACAGCTAAGTCACTACCTTGATTCCCAAAGGACAGAATGCTCTTTTGTTCTGGGCAATGAACCTGAAGACTCTTCCTTCACTGTTCCGAGTGACCATCAGAGTATTGGCAGTGCCTGCCTCCAGTGCTCCAGTGGAGTGAGTTTTCAGCCATGGTGACATCATTCTTTGGCCCCATAGTGCACAAATGACTGACAGACTTTTGGCCAATTTGATCTTTTACAAATACAATGCAGCATAGGGCCCTGAAATAACGGAAAATGCACAACCCAGTTCAATGTTATGTTCATGTATTTGTTATGTTTCTCCCTCTCTCTCAAACACACACACACACACACACACACACACACACACACAAAAAAAAAAAAAAAACCCTGTTTGTGTTAGTCCTTTAAGGATAACCTAAATGTTCCTCAATATAGAAACCTAGCAGTCTCTTGGATAATTTATTGATAAAAAATGTGCATTCAGTGGTCAACTGCTGTGGTGCTGGTTCTAGTGCAATATTCTATGGAAATACAATGTCAGCACTTTATGTACCTTTTTTTGTTTTGTTTTGTTTTGTTTTGTTTTACAAACAATTTAAGTTGCACTTTATCAAATGTGTTTATTGTGTGCCGAAATAGTTTAAAAGGAAGAATATTTTTTGCAATTTGAATATGAGTCAAATGTTAAATGGTACTGGTTAATAGTGCAATATAAAAGTTCAATGTCAGCACTAGTTTTCTTGTAAGAGTTCAATGCACTTGTTTATCAAATTTGTTTTGATAAAAAATTATAGATTTTAAAAGCATAAATTATCTGAGTACATTTAATATTGTTATGATTCTGTTTTTTGTGTTTTCTCCCCTCCAGATCTGACAGTGTTTTCTTTCCTCCCTCTCTGTCAGCAGGCAGAGCGCAAGAGAGAGGTGGGTCCGATCTCCTCAGGTGTGAGCTTCATTAGACGCACCTGCTCCTCATCTACCAATCAGCCCGGCCGCTTAAGCCGTCTGCCATTTGACTCCTGTGCCAGGCTATTCTCTATGCCCTTGCCATACCAGTCTCACTTCTGGAAGATCGCTTGCCTCTCTCTCTGCATGTTTTCAGTGATTTTTGTTCCATCGTGTTTTTCTCTAGCGAGTTTTCTCCTGGACACTTTAAGTTGATTTCCTTATATAGTAGTTATCTCCTGCATGGTGAGTTTTGTGTTTTGTCACTTTGCTACTTTCCCCTCTGCGGTGATTTTCATTTTGTCAGTACGTAGTAGTAGTTTTAGTTCCTTCCTTGTTTATCTTGACTTGGGACTTGACTTGGGACTTGCCTGTCTTGACTTGGGACTTGAGTTGGGACTTGAGCGCAAAGACTTGAGACTTACTTGTGACTTGCAAAGCAGTGACTTGGTCCCACCTCTAGTAACTTTTACTCAAAGTAAATTTTAAATGATCTACTTTTTACTTTTAGTTGAGTAGATTTTTAGACTGGTAATTTTACTTGTGCTTAAGTAAAATTTCATCAGAGTAATAGTACTTTTACTTGAGTAGAACATTTTAGTACTCTTTCCACCTCTGTCAGTAATCCAGGAGATTGTGGGCACGTCGACTCCCATCACTCGCAGGTTCTCACCCAGGAGCAGCAGCTGAATGGTATTTTATGCACTGGAGAAATCAAAGGAAGTGATCCTCACAGTGCTACTGATGCAATCTGGGTAGGAGTGGGCATGCTACAGCAGGTGTATGATGGCATCATCCACACCCAGATGGGGTAGATAGGCAACCTGAAGAGGGTCCAGCGAGGGGGGGGGGGGGTGGGGGGGGTTGAGGGTTGGAGGGAGAAAGTTTGGGCAGAGGGGGGTTGTGGAGGTTGTGTGGTGAAGTGTGAAGGGGTGGGGGAATGTAGGGCCACTCCTGGCTGTAGGCTAAACCTGTTGAAAAAGTGCTTTAGCTCATTGGCCCTCTCTAGGCTGCTGGCTGCTGGTCTGTCTTTTGCCTTGAGCCCCGTGATCTCCTTGATTCCTGTCTACACATCGTTCATTCTGTTCTGCTGGCGTTTGGCCTCCAGCTTCCTCCTGTAGGCACAGCCTCAGCTAGTGTTGAACACTCCTCAGTTCTTTTTTGTCCCCTGATCTGAAAGCTTGTTTCTTCCTGTGTAGCAGAATTTCTAGTTCACTGGTGATCCATGTTGTTGGGAAAGCAACATACTGTCCGAGTTGGCTGTATGGTCTGTTCACAGAATTTGATGTACTCTGTGATACACTCTGGCAGGCTGTTGATGTCCTCCCCATGTGGCTCACACAACATATCCCAGTCTGTTGTTTCAAAGCAGTCCTGCAGTGACTCATTAGCCTCCTGAGTCCACCTCCTCACTGTTTTCATGGACACAGACTGCCTCTGGACAAGAAGGACATACTGAGGTGTTAACAACACCAGGCTGTGATCAGCTCTGCTTAGGGGGGAAGGGCTGTGGCACTGTATGCATCCTTTGCATTAGCATATAGTAGGTCATTACGATTGTCTCTGCTGGGACTAGTTGAATGTTGGCAGATTTTGTCCCAATTATTGTGGTTAAAGTCTCCAGTAATGACTACACGTTCAGGCCCGGGACGTCTGAATGCAGCCACGACTCAGTGAAGGCCATAAAGCTGCACTGTCAGTATTCCCACTGAGTCCTGACCAGCGCAACAAGCTTGTACTCGCGTGTGTAGACTATGCTCCACTCCCCTCTGTACGGTCCACCATGAGAGAGAGTGCAAAAAGTAACAGAAACACCACCAAAAAAGTTGTAAAACTGCACACAAACATTGCAAACATTGCATTGGGTTTCGGTCAGGTGGTTGTGGAGGCCAGGTCATCTGAAACAGCACTCCATCACTCTCTTTCTTGGTCAAATAGCTCTTACATAGCCTGGAGGTGTGGGGTCATTGTCCTGTTGAAAAACAAATGATGGTCCCACTGAGCACATACCAGATGGGACAGCTTATCACTGCAGAATGCTGCAGTAGCCATGCTGGTTAAGTGTGCCTTGAATTTGGAATAAACCACCAATAGTGTCACCAGCAAAGCACCCCCACACGATCACACCTCTTCTTCCATGCTGCACGGTGGGAACCTCACATGTAGAAACCATCCACTCCTCTTTGTCCATGTCCATTCCTTGTGTCTCTTGGCCCAAGCAATTCTCTTCTTGTTGTTCTTCCTAAGAAGAAGCTTTGCAGCAATTCGACCATGGAGGCCTGATGTGTCTGCTACTTGAACATCTGTGAAGCATTTATGTGGGCTCTAATCTGAGGTGCTGTTAATTTACGGTTTCTGACGTCGGTAACTCTGATTTAACTTATCCTCTGCAGCAGAGATAACTCTTGGTCTTCCTTTCCTGTGGCATTCCTCATGAGAGCCAGTTTCATCATAGCATTTGAGGTACTTGAGGACACATTCAAAGTTCTTGAAATTTTCCAAATTGACTGAGCTTCATGTCATAAAGTAATGATGGACTGTCATTTCTCTTTACTTAGTTGAGTAGTTCTTGCCATAATATGGATTAAAACAGTCATCAAATAGGGCTATTTATTGTATAGACCTTCGTACCAACCCTACCTCTGCACAACACAACTGATGGTCTCAAACACATTAAGAAGGCAAGAAGTTCCAGAAATCAACTCTTAACAAGGCACACCTGTTAATTGAAAACCATTCCTGTTGACTACCTCCTAAAGCTAAAGCTGGTGGCACGGTGGAACAGGGGTAATACTGTCGTCTGGTCTATAACTGAGGAAATTGTGTACCTAGTGGATGAAAAGTGGTGGAATGTTCAAGTCTTGGAGTTTCCTGGTGATCTGGTGGCACTGGATGGTATTGAATGCTGAGCAGAGGTCAATGAGGAGGAGTCTGGTGAAGTTACCAGGTGATTTGAGGTGTAGTAGGAGGGGGTGGAGGAGACAAGCTGCTGCATCCTCAGTCCCCCTTTTGACCTATGTGAACTGGTTTGGTTCCAAGAGTGGTTTGACAGCTGGAAGGATGATGTTGATAGGTGAGTGCAACTGGGTGGTAGTGGTTTGGTTTTGAGAGGTGGGGTTTCTTGGGTACCAGTGTGATCGTGGATTTTCCACATGGTGGTCACTGAGACAGTCCTGTAAGACTCCCAGAAAAGGGAGTGCATGATAGGACAGAGCTCTGTGGCAAACTCCTTCAGCACTCATGCTTGGATACCATCTGGCCTTGGAGTCTTACCTGGTTTACAGTGACTCAAATGCTGGCATACATCCTCCACAGTAAAGGGAGCAAGGTGCGTTGACTCAGGGATGGGGAGGGTATCCAGTATTGTCTTACATTCCTCTGAGTAGTTCATGGTGTCAAACCTAATGTAAAAAGTGTTCAGGTTTCCAGCAAAAGAGATGGGGTCAGTTATTGCAGCTAACTTGGGTTTTGGATCATGACCAGTGAGTGTACTAACTTTCTGAAAAGCTTGTCTTGTGTTCATGGTGCAGAATTCCAGTTCCAGTGTTTCTTTATACCTGAGTTTGGCTTTTAAGTTTTAGTTTTTGATTTAGTGTGTTGTCATTTTGAGTGAACCCCAGTCCTCGCGTTGAAAGGCTTTCTTTGTGTTTTTCTCAAGGGCTGTGCATGATATGTGAGGTAATCCAAGATTTTGAGTTTGGATATTTCTTGAAAAATTTTAACTGGGATTGTCGTGGAAATGCAGAAATAAAGCATAGAGCAAGTTCAGGCAGACCACAGAGGTCAAGCTCATCGGCTGATGGCTGAACTGATCTAAGACCAGCCCACATCAGCAGACAGCTCAAGTGATTCTCTGCCTCACTCCTTATTGGCACATCTCAAACAGCACGCTCTATTTAAGCTGTCATCACCTGCTCACCCTTTGCTGTTTCCTCTACAAGTTGTTTAAAACCCACCTCCACCCCAGCTCCACCTTTATGCAATGTCTGAGTTTATCAATGTCATTTCTGTTACCATTGATGTCTGCTCTGTTCTCTTCCCTTGGGGGTCTTTGCTGCTGCTCTGTAGGCACATGGAAGGCAAGTGGAAGAGCAGAGAGGTGCTCTCTTTGCTTCAGGCTGTTCATGTGTGAAAGGGCAGGGAGGTCCCAGAACAGAGCCGTATGGCTGTGTAATGCTGTATTAACAGGGCGGCTGCGGCTCAGGAGTTAGAGCAGTCGTCCGCCAATCAGAAGGTCAGCAGTCCATATGCTGAAGTATCCTTGGGAAAGACACTGGATCCCAAAACTGTGCCATCGGTGTGTGAGTGGATAACGCTCATAATGAGCAGGTTTAGCTGCTGTATGAATGTGTGCGCCAATGGGTGATGCAGACTTGAGTTGTAAAAGCACTTTATGAGGTCTTCAGACAAGAAAAGCGCTATATGTCGCAAATACAGTCCATTTACCATTTAATGTATTAACATTAACAAATATACTTTGACTGAAGTGCTCCTGACTGATTTTAATAAGACTAAGACCCTCTCATTCAGACTTCCACCTGAGAAATTGTCCCAGACTTGTTCTGGAGAGACTGTACATTGGATGTGATGATGGAGGGAAGACGGGTTTAAAGGGCTCCTTTCTCGCCATTACATATAACTAGCTACTCCCAACACTAGTTATGAAATCAACTTCATCCTCAAACCCTTTGGCTCCAACATTATCTTCCCTGCCGACACTACTACATGGGCTCAGCAGTTATCAGTTCACATATGTGCTTTCCCAAACAAACTTCATTTCTTCATTTACTGTATCATCACTGTATGAGAAGTTAGCATTTTATTGTGTCATTGTTGGGTCAGTCTGTGTAAACAGTGATATTAATGCATGTTTTATGTATCGAAAAATGTTGCCCTTGTCTTCTCTAACTTTCAGCCACTTCACCTATTTATTTCCCTTTTCTTCTTTCTACCCGGGTTCAAGTTATTTCCCAAAGATAATTTGTACATTACATTAGAAACTGATGACTGATCCCCATGAGAAACATTTTAATTATATTGACTAAATAAATACTTTCCTGGACAAACTATTAAAGTGGTTTTGTGAAATGATTAAAATTATATTTCCACAGAACTGTGTTTGAACAAATGACTAATGCTGGCATTTTACATGTTGACAGCCTCCAACAGGCAAATTGATTAACATTGTTTATTTTAGATTTACACCCAAGGCCACCAAACAATAATTGATGCATGCATTGAATAAACCCAATACACTCTGGGTTTAAGAAATCAATATAACTTTCAATGCCAACTAACTGACAAAATTATTCTGTAGGACTTGTTAAGCTTACCTGCAAATACCACAGTTGACTTTTCCCTTGCCCTTGCAGTGTGGGTGGCTATTGTTTTGGGTGTCTTCACATTCACACTCACAGTTTGTAGATAAGATCACCGTCAATGTATCTTTAATGCCCAGTGGTCTTATCGTAAAAGACTTGTCCGTCATGCATGAGTCCGCCGTCACGGTGACATCAAAAGAAATCTGGAGGGGGCAGTTAGGTTTGGAATCAGACAGAGGTGTAATACATTTACCACATTTTCAAAATATGAAATAAATACTTTTATTCAAAGGTTAAAATGACATATTCAAATTCTTGATCCCTTCTTGTATTCATATTCAGTATATTGGACCCCTCCTTTCCAGCTCATCCTGAATCTGATCCTCATGAATCCTCTTTTCTAGCATCTTGGCATCTTATTTGCAACACACCCTCTGTCCTTGACCTCCATGCCACATGGAAGAGGTATATCTACCACAGCCCAACAATGTTGTGTTAGAGCCTACAGTCTGAAGTCTAAGGTCTTGATTTACTGGTCGATCTATGTTCCAACCCTCACTTGTGATCATTTGCTTTGACTAGCGACCAAAAGAATGAGGTCGCAAATTCAAGTAACAGAGATGAGTTTATTTAATAGTGTGGCAGGGCGCAACGGAAGAGGTAGAGGGAGGAGCGCTGAAGAGCACTTTGTGGAGAACCGCTACTCCTTCACATTGAAAAGAACCAGTTAAGGGGGTTTGGGCTTTTGGTTAAGATTTTTCCAGGCCACCTCCCTTTGGAGGTGCTGTGGGCACGTTTGAAATTTATTAGACTTAAGGCCATTTTCTGTGGTCAACAGCAATGGATTTGGATTTGGTTTGTAAACATGCTGGCTCCAAAGTATACAGTAACATAAAGGCCACACAGCAGCTCTGTACCTAGAGAAAAAAGCTAAAGTGACACAGAGCCTCAAAGAAGCAGAGTGCATCTCAACAACCACAGATGGGTGGACTTCACATGCTGCTCATAGTTATATTACAGTCACAGCTCATGCTATGACCAGCGAATGAGAAATGAATAGTTATAGCAGTAAGCAGTAAGCAGCAATAGTAATAGCAGCATTTTTTTCACTGCAGTTCAGCTGCAACAGCTGTGTTGACCACCACACAGACTGTTAAATCTGCCACTGATCATGGATGTGGTCACAGAATGGAACAGCTCTTACAGTGACTTTATAAAAGGCCTGCTACTGACTGCTGCATTGTTTTTGTTTTGAAATTGTACATGGTTCAATCATTTATGGCCAGAGAAAATTCATGCCACTTGTTTGCATATGCTTAGGTCTATTTTATTTTATGACAGGAAGAAAGCAGAATTTAGGTTAAAAACTAATTTTATATGAATTATGATTCTGTATACACTCCTTTATCAATATAGGCCATTTATTTTTCAAGTATTTTTTCTTTAATAGATATAGTATTGTGGCCTTAATATCAAGATATTATTGAACCAAGAGTCTGTTGTTACATCCTTACAAACAACAAATAAACAAAATAAATAAATAAATAACAAAACAAAAAAAAAAGAGCAAAGAAAATAGTTACAACCATGTCCAACTGGGAGGACAAGGGCAAGGATTTAGACCAGGTTAAGTGGATGGACAATGGATGGATGGATTTAATGAAAACCATAATTCAGATATTTGGAGCACCCAATACAGTGTTCAAACCTGAAACTGATTAACAAGAACTGTATGCAATTGGTAAATGAACATCATGATGAGAAGTTATTTTAAAAATCTAAAAACTGACCTTCTGTCCCGCACGTACATCTTCACAAATCCCTTCGCTGTCCCCTGGTGGTCCTGCACCATCACATTTAGGGGTATAGACAACTCTAACGTTGTCAGGGAGACTGTCATGGGTCACAGTTACTTTCGAGGACAACTTCTGTCATGGATTACACATTTGAATGTTGTGAGATGTAGAGAAAAATAGCACAAAATAATGAGTAAAAATGTATTGGTCAAATAGTCAAGTCCAATGGTGAATTGGCAACTTACATTGTAGGCACTTTTAATCAATTGAACAACATTTTTAGAATCTGTTGACAGAACTCCCACTTCTGATTTTTTGATCATTTTAGAGAGCTCCTGGCACAAAACATAAGGTGACATGAAAAATCAATCAGAGTAAGAATTTAATGTGTGCTCTATAAACAAATAAAAGGGGGTACACATATGAAAGGTAAATGTTATTTACCTTGTACACAATCTCCACATTCTTTGTCACTGCAAATATTGGCTGAATATTGTGTTTTTCCAGCTGCATAGCTAGTTGTCCAACAGATGGGTAGTCCTGCACACAACAATATGTGATATCAGTGAGCTTTATAAACCTCATGTCTATGTTACACCTCACAAACAACCATTTGATGTGCCAACCACAGAATAAAACTCACTATCAGTGTTTTTCATGAAAATTTTATTTTGGAATCAGTGTAGCCATAATAAGTCATAAAGGGCAGCTACAATTTATGACTAAAGCTTAGGTATTATTTTTACACTTTTGCCTATCATTTAAAACAACTTGAATGACTGTAGATTTTCTTATTTGATTCCTTACATACCATATCAGTGCTCTTGGTATAAAGGTTGTTTTCCATGTGGCAATGTTCATCATTATGTTCCAGTATGCCGGCTAATTTTCCATCCCCGGCCATGTGGAATCCAGCATCAGTGGTCAGCACAATCAGCCGAGTGCTACTGTTCCTCCAACCTATTTTGTCCTAAACAACAATAAGGACCATTTAAGCAAGAAAACTTCAAAGGTCAAGTTAAAAGCAACTTACTGTAATGATCCTACAGACCTGTTCTATCCGTAGTATGTCCTTTTCCTGTCCCCTAGTATTATTGTTGCCTGTCTGTTCTCCTCTGTCTGTCTAGCTGGGTGTTCACCTGCACCCAGCCAGCTCTGCCTCTTCAGGTGCACACCTGATGCGCATGATCCTGATTAAAGCACAGGATAAAAGGGGAGAGCTCTCTCTTACCTGTGACAGATTGTCCTGAATCCCTGACGGTGTGTTTGTTCGTGTTTTGTGAGTATTACGCTACACTATCTCCTCTCCTGTTGACTTGCTAATGTTAACTATTGGACTGCCACATTGCGTGCCTTTTTTGTTTTAGTGTCTTCTGCCACGTCAGTTCGTGCCTAAAACCCGCTTCGTCTGAGCTTCCTTACTTTCTCCCCACTCCTTCCGAGTGTGCTTTTTGTTTATTTCTGTATCCACCCCTGATGAGTGCATTTTCTGTTTCACCTGTTGTGTTTAAAATAAATTGCTTTGATTTTTTTATCACTGTCTCACGTCTGCATCTTTGGGTCCAAACAAATTCTCAGGCTTGAGCCTAACACTTTTAACTTATTGGTTAAAACTGTGCTCACACTCGACCTCCCACAAAATATGTTCATACCCTATGTACCCCTAAGAGATTGTCTTGTTATTGAACCAAGACCCCCACCTGCCCCTAAACTGAACCAAGCTTTGAGTGTCACAGAGAGACCCATAGAAATGCTCTAGCTGAGTGCAGATCAGCACAAAATGTGTGACGGTGCCTCTGAATATGCAAGAAGAATTATGTCACTATATTGTCAGTAACAATGACTGCCGCTCTCCAGCATTACTTTTTGCTCAATGACATTGTCATTGAGCAAAAGTCATGAAGCACTTTATCGTGCATTATGTGTTTATTTTCTCTGTCGTGACAAGGATCTCAAAAAAGTTTTCTAATTATTAATCCAGGCTCTAATTCTTGTAACATAAATAGTATCTTAACAGGTAAGAGAGACATGTTGTACTGTAATATTATGCATCAGAGTTCATTTGAACAGAAGTGAAAAGATTAGATGTGACAGCACCCTATGGTATGTTATAATTATAATAATTGTTGTTCTACAGTATGGTCCACATTTCAGAATAGATTCAGAACCCAGCCTCAGTTCTGACATTTGTCAAAATGGCATCATTCCTTCAACCAAAGTATATATTGTCAAGTCCTGACAATATCATTTGGCCCAGTTTGTCCAGACATTTGACACAGCTGACGCAGCAAACATGCTGTGCCCTTTAAGCTTATACAGCCTGTTCAAAAGCATAGAATTATACATTCTGCTGTTGAAAGGACCCATGCAGAGGGGTTTTTAGTTTTACGATTGATTACCTTGTATTACTCACAGTACATTGCTATCTCTTTGGTTCAGTCCTTACCCCACATACAGCAGCCTGCATCATAGCATCAAGACTTCCTTCGGGAGAGTCCAGGTTCCCAGAAATGAACTGCTCTGTCACTTTTTTTTTGAACTCATCCTCCCTTGGTGTCATACTAAGCACATGCCTGTAGCCAAAGGCAGCCTGACACTGCTGGTCATTCTCATCACATGGCTTCTGCAGTTTCTTCTCATTGGTGTTAGTGTAAGGAAGGACCGTCTTATCAACAAAGGCACCAAACCCTATAGTTAGAGAAATATCTATTAGTTCCTAATTCTTGTTTTTTCTTTACAAGTTAGCAGTTCTTGAAAGGTTTATCAAACATTGCAGACTGTTGAGATTTCTTCAGAAATAACATGAAATAACATGAAACAAATGACAGAACTTCAGAATATCGCATGTAAATTTCATGTAAAACAGTTTGCACAAATGGGATTTCAAAACAATAGGTCCTGGTAGGTACAAGGGAACAATTCAGTGCACACAGGGTCAGACTCTCTGTGATCACCTGTCCTGTCTTTAATATGGCGAAAAATCAACGTATATTTTTTCTCATTTACATTTTTTCCTTTTCTTTTTTGGGGGGCTCTCAAATACTATGTTTACCAGCAGTCATTACAGTGCTGCTGAGCTGCAGATAAATAATTATTTTACAATCACAACATTTTCAGCCAAAATGAGCTGCTGTTTGTTTGTAAAACAGTCTCTAAATTATATTATAAATGTGGCTGCTGAAGAACACATGCTACATGTCTATAGACTCCTAAGCAAATTGCCAGCCAGCTATCAGGGTATATATTGTGGATTTTAGCCTTACTGCCTATACTGCAACACCAGAGACCATTTTTTTAGTATATGCCCTAAATTCAAAACACTGCTAATTGTGGGGTAGATTAAAGGAAAGGGCCACTAGTGCTGTTGTAGGAATCATGCGCCAGAGGCATGTATTCTGAAAAAGCCCTGTAGCATCTGCAAGCAGCAATACCTCACCATGAAGCAAGCCAACTGGAGACCCTAATCGTCTCATGGTCAACACTAATCCAGATAGCAGTGTTTACTTCCCTCAGATGGGCATTGCAAGGATGCAAAACCTGATAAAAGACTTTTCTCAGATATCAGTTTTAACTGTCAGTTGGATCGTATGTTGAATACCAACATTCCTTGTGTTTTGTCATCATTTAAAAAAACAGTGTTATTACCCTAGTTGTTATAACCCCCTCTTGTGGGTGCAATTAAAATTACTACCAATCTGTAATTATTAAATTGATTAAGTTGATTTACAGTATAATCTATTTTAAATCCCTCTTATAAACAAACCTCTTCTTTCCTTGTACCTACTTAGATTATGTGTCCCATTTTGGTTACTAGTACCAGATATTTACTGATTCGTGAAATGTACAAAATAATTAGACCGTAAGATGTAGCTGTATTCTAAAATGTTTCCAAATAATAAATAATGGTATTCTGAAAGATTATCAGGTGCAGATTGCAATCTTATTACCTATTTGAGCATTTCCAGTGATGTTATTCAGAGCTGCAAAAAGATCTTGTCCCAGTTCTTTGATATTTTCTAAGTCATCTTTCATTGAATAAGACAGGTCCATCAGGTAGTAGAGATCAACTGGATAACCCTGAACTCTTTTAAAAGAAACACTGAATGTGGTAGAGAGCCCTGTAAACACAGAAGAGAAACAAGCTAATGAGAAACAAAAGAAAACAAGAAATACTACCATGGTCATGTATGCATAAAACAATACACTGTATAATATTTAAATTATTATATTTGAAGTTCAGTGACAGTAAGTCAATCCAGTTCTCAAATCAAATGTGATGATAGGTGATACTGAAAAACATGAAAAGTATGTTTTGCCCAACCTAGTTCTTGCAAATTCAGATAATGACGCTTTACTTTGACCTGGAAACACTGATTTCTTCAAAAATCAAAGGCCAGCATTAACTGATTCCACTAACCGGGTCGCAGTCTCAGACTAATCTTCTGTGGACTCAGCTGAACAGGCTCTTGCTGGTTGAATGACACAGACAGTGGATGTTCTTGGACAATGCTAAGGTTGTTCATGGGGGAAATGATTTCTTCCTTCTTGCATCCTCTCTCTATTAACTGAGCTTGGGTGTCACAGCGTGCTGCTTCCTGCTCACCTGCTTTGGTGAAATTCTGTACAAAGGGGAGGCAAAAAAACCCAAAAACAGATAAGAATGGTATTTTACATTTTAGATAAACTAAGTTTGTAAACTAAGTTCACACATCTGTCACTTTATATAATGTTTTTCTATTACTCATTTGTATAAGCTTTATAAGCTCAGCAAATAATATCAGTCTCAACTATCTTTACAATAATGGCAGTAGGCCAAGTTTCGGGTTCAATATATTCAGTATATTGTACACCACCCCACTCTGCTCAAAACACATATTTAACACAAATACAGTTTTTATTCGCCAGTCATTTCCAGTCTTTTCCACTTTTGCTATTTTTTCAATCACTGTTGTCACATTCACAGGTTATAAGTTTTGCTATATACAAATTCAAAGAGCAATTTTCAATTGAGACTGTGATGGACAATGAATGAAGTATTTCGGTTTAGTTTCTGTCTGTGTCTATTTAGTAACTTAAATGAACTAAAACCAACAGTGCACTGCACTATTACGATGCCATGTCCAACAACCCAGGCAAGTGAGCACCACTGAAGAATGGAGAAGCTCAACCTGCAAGTAGGAGGTTGGATCTGCCGGGATTCATGGGGATTGGCAATCAAGGCATTCACTGTATGTTGTGGCCTGTCAGCAGCTGACACAGCCAAAAGACTTTCCAAACAAATAATTTTGCCTTTAGCCTACTACCTGTTCCGTACACCAATGAAACAACACCCTGTGCAGATTTTTCACATTAAAAGAACTCCAGTTCATGTTTCATTGTAAGTGCTGAGTTTCGCTGTCAATAGCTTAACATTGGAGAAGTGTTCTCAGTTGTACTGATGGAATTAGAACTGTGGAAATGTATTTCTATCAAGACAGCAGTAAACATGGCGGGAATAGAGATTGCATTAACTGTTATGAATGTTTTAAACAAGTGTTTTTAAAAAAGGAAATGAAGCCTTGGTTCTTTCTGCATTGAAATAAACAAAAGCCCAAGCCACAGTTGGAGAATTCATGGTACACTGCAGAGTAGTGGGAAGCAAATCTATAGCTGATTAAGCATTAGAACTCAACTTAAGTCATTTAGAAAGATTTTTGGGCAATTGCCAAAATATGGTTCTTAAAAACATAAGACAACATACTTACTAATATTTTCCCAGGAGTCAGGAGGAGTACACGGGGCATGTGTAGCAGGTATTACAGAGATTACTTGAAAATGAACTGTTTGTCAAAGCGGAGAAATATGAATTTCACACTGCTTTTGTCAACTTTTTGGGCTTTGTTGTTGAGCATAGACAGGTGAAGGTTGACCCAGAAAAATAAAGGTAGTGGAAGATTGGCCGGTCCCCAAGAATTGAAAGCACTTCCAGCATTTCCTGGGATTTTTCTACAAGCGCTTCGTTAGGGATTACAGCAGGGTTGTGGCTCCCCTGACCCGGTTGACCTCACCTTTCGTCCTGTTCACCTGGTCCAAGCCAATTTAACACCCTAAAACCTATGTTCTTTTTTTATTGAAAGAACATCATTAAATATTTACAAACAATAACACACAACAAGACAGTTTAGATAACAACACAAAAAAATGATTCAAGCCACATGTGACTTAGGAGGTAGGGTGGGTCATTAACAGGAAGTAGGTGGTTTGATCCCCGCCTCCTCCATTGTGCATGTCAAACTGTCTTTGGGCAAGACATGGAGTGTATGTATAAATGTGTGAATGTGGCATATAATGTAAAGCACTTTGAGTGATTAACTTGACTAGAAAACATGATATACATACATTCCATTTACTGTGCAAACTATGTGGTTTCAGCAAGTCTATAACAACAATAGAAAATGTTGCATTTCAACAATTTTCTGGTGATAATGAACAAACTAAAGTTCATACACATTCATGGAATAACGATTCTGACAATAAATGGCATATTTTTCCCTATAAAACAAAACAAATTTTAATGCAGAATCTTAATCTTAAAATACTGCATTTTTCACTAAGAATGAAAGGAATGTCTGCCATTTCTTGTTTCATAGAGAGAAACTTGACAGTCACATGACCTGAACGCAAGCCAATAAAAAAAGAACATGGTAAAAATTATAGGCATCTAATCTCATCTTGTTTTGCACTGTGGACCAATGTAGCTATTACACATTTTGATATGAGACTGGGTTGTAGCCAAGCACTTAAGCAGCTCTCCCACACACCATCAGTGCCAGACTGTTCTTTGCAGCAGGCAAGACTCTCCAGCGTATCTTATCGGATTGTTCCCTCATTATCGGACCTGCCTGCCTTTGACTATCCCTGCTCGCCTGCTCCCTGGTAAATACCTTATCCTTCAGTGTTTGACAACTTCGGTTACCCTGTATTTCCTGGATTAAGTCCTACTAGTACCCCCTACACACACTCCGCAACACCTTTCTGCACAGGTTGGCATGAAGGACGAGTTGGTCTCCAATGAGCTGCCATCCGTCCGCTCCTGGGAGGCTCCTGTTTTCCTCTACTCCTCCACCCTCCCAACATCTTCACAAGAGACACCCAAACCCATGCAGCTCGGCCGCACCAGACTCACCCCTGAGGAGAGACAGCGGTGGCACCAGGCCAATCTCTGCCTGTATTGTGGCCAGGCCAGCCACTGCCCAGCAAAAGACAGTGCAACTCCACAATGTCACCTCAATGACCCCTGTTCCATTCCAAACTCTTCCTCCTGGACGGTGCTCACACTCTGGCTATGTTCATTGACTCTAGGGCTGATGCCAGCATCATGGATGAAAAGCAAGCTGGGAATTTATCTGGTCCCCCTCTCCAGACCCATTTCGGCCAGTGTCCTCAACAGCTATGTTCTAGGAACTGTTACCCATCAGACTTTGCCAGTTCATGTCCTGCTGTCCAGGTATTATCACGAGACCATCCTGTTTCACATCCTGAAGTCACCACACATTCCGCTCATCCTGAGGTATTCCCTGGTTACGACCGCATAACCCTCACATAGATTGGACTACGGGGGCTATCCTGGGATGGAGTGCCTCATGCTACCAGCTCTGTCTCAAGAACAGCACAGCCCCTTACTGTGCCCTCACCCCGAGCTTCACTCTTGATCTGACCAGGGGGCCACCATCTTCACTAAGCTCAACCTCCGCAAAGCCTACCATCTGGTGCAGATGCGGGAGGGGGATGAGTGGAAGACAGCCTTCAACACCCCTAATGGTTGTAAGGCCTACTGGGCTTCTGCTGACTGCTTTCACAATAGTCTGTAAAGGCAGGTACTGATTTTTAATGATGTAGTACTGTTGGTCTCTTTCCCTCTTGATTACCTGGTGATACATGTAGGGGCTGCTGCTCCAGATCATATACAGACCAAGCCATACATCCACATAAATTCCTTGGAGGGGTTCAACGTACTTTGGGTCCCATCTCAGCTGCAACTGTTTCCCTTTCACTTGAAGGTAAACTTTGTTCAGTATCCTGGCAGATGACCCAAGACACGTGGGTACTGGTTGGTGTTTTCACATAGGCAGGTACAGTCGGCGCTTCTGTAAAGCGTTTCCATCTACTACTTCTGATAAATGCAGCTGTTGTCCAGGGACTAATGAGTCAGGCTCTCTTGTATATTCCCAATTACTACAAAAGTAATTTGCTGTGCCAAAATTTTAACCCTTAACTCCAAAATCTTGTGTCAGATGATCTAACCACACTATATCGTTTGGGAGTCCCAGTAATGGAGTGCTGGTTCGGGTGCAAACTTCATTACAGCATTTATCATTTAGGATAAATCTCAACTGGTGGCTTTCTTTTTTGTGGCATTGATGATCGAGGTAGTGCGCTCCTGGACAGTCTATGGTGGTGGTTGGTGGCATTGGATGCACCGATACATAACTTCCCATAGGTGCTCATTTAGATTTAGGTGAGGGGAACACGAAGGCCAGCCAATGGCATCAATGCCTTTATCATCCAGAAACTGCTTACACACTCTGGCCACATGAGGCCGGGCATTGTTCAGCACCAGGAGGAATCCAGTGCCCAATGCACCAGCATAAGGTCTGACAGGATTTCATCCCGGTACCTAACAGCAGTCAGGGTACCATTGCCTATGACATGGAGATCTGTGCGACCCTTCAAGGATATGCCTCCCCAGACCATTACTGACCCACCACCGAACCGGTCATGCTGGATGATGTTACAGGCAGCATAACATTCACCATAGTGTCTCCAGACTCTTTGACACCTGTCACATGTGCTCAGTGTTAACCTGCTCTCATCTGTGAAGAGAACGGGGCACCAGTGGCGGAACTGCCAATGCTGGGGCTCTCAAGCTGCACGGTGCTGGGCTGTGAGCACAGGTCCCACTAGTGTTTCCCAATCACTGTGCCATGGCACATAAGTGTGCTGTGAGAAATCATCAGGTGTGCCGTGGAAGATTATCCAATTTCACCTGATTGGTGCTCTAAGCCTTAGAGCACCAATCAGGTGAAATCTTCCTGTGTATCTTTCTTCAATTCCTGCAAGAATATCAGCTTTGTGTTCAACTAAACAGGCCCAGGTTTCACACTGAGTAAGTAAATTGAGACTAAATTTTCATTTTATTTCAATTAATATACTTTTTGTGACATTTTTGTTTGGTGGTGTGCCTTGTGATTTCTCTAATGTAAAATGCGTGCTGTAGCTCAAAAAGGTTGGGAAACACTGCACTAGAGGACGTCCCTCATGCCACCCTCATGGAGTCTGTTTCTGACAGTTTGGTCAGAAACATGCACACCAGTAGCCTGCTGGAGGTCATTTTGTAGGGCTCTGGCAGTGCTCCTCCTGTTCCTCCTCACACAAAGGAGCAGATACTGTTCCTGCTGCTGGGTTGATACCCTTCTACGGCCCTGAACAGTTCACCTTGTGTAATGGTCAAGATTTGCTCTTGAGCCAGCAAATCTTCTTGCGGCTGCATGTATGGATGTGCCATCCTGGAGGAGCTGGACTACCTGTGCAACCTGACTGAGCTGCAGGTACCGCCTAATGCTACCAGTAGTGACAAGGACACAAACAGAATTCAAGACTAGAGAAGAATCAGTCGGGAAGGATAAGGAGAGAATATTGTCTGTGGCCACCACATGTAAAACCATTCCCTTTTTGGAGGTTGTATTGTATTTGTCTCTCCATTGCACCTGTTGCCACTTTCATTTGCACCAAAGCAGGTGCAATTGAGTTACAATCACTAGTTCTTCTTTCTTCCTTCCGGACATATTGATATGCCTAAAGTGAACTCACTTGGTGGTATATGTGATGATTAAGTGTTGCCTTTTGGTTAGGGTTAGGGTTAGGGTAAACCCTTTGAGCAGTGTATATATGTATGTGTCATATATAAATCCCCCTCTCACACCCCAAGGGGGGTGGTGTGTATCTTTTTCCTCAACCTTGGATCCTGGGGCCCGGGAGTTTGAAGGTTCTGCACTTTATCTAAGGTGTTCCCAGGACTGCACTCTTCTGGACAGAGACCTTAGACGTTGCTCCTGGAATCTGCTAAGGCCACTCTCCCAGTTTGTGGGTCACTACCCCCAGTGCTCCAATTACCAATGGCACCACTGTTGCCTTTATTCCCCATATCTTCTGTAGCTCCTCTTTGATATATATGTATATATATACTCTGTGTGTGACACACACACACACACACACACACACACACACACACACACACACAGGTATATGTGTATGGGCCAGGATAAATGTGTTACATAAACCTTGTTTCTCACCAGCTGTTTACACCACACACAGTATGGTCCAGATCTGATACAGTCCCCACAGGAGTTGATCACAGACTTTGAGCAAACTTCCCCTTGTTGACACAATCCTGCAAAGAGAAACACAAACTATATACAACACAATCTCTTAAAGAAATCAGTCCATATTCAATCTTAAATAATGTGCTACACACAGAATTCATTTTCATCATGTTTTTGTCTACCTTGTACATAAATTATTTAATGTGTTTCATAGGGGTGGGCAGGTTTACATTAACATTAACATGTATGTTCTTCAGATATGTCCACAGCTTTGAAGAATCCCCTGGCAGCGTCGAGTGCCATCTTAATCCTTTATGATTTCCATTTCCTGTTCATGCAGATATTCTGATCAGCTACAGTTATTTCCTGTGTTGGTTCTTGTTGCACTCCTCTTTGACAAACCCTTTTCTGCTCTAATCATACTTTCAATTTCTCACTTCTTTTTCAACAGTCGCAGTGCGGGCATTTTGTTTGCTCTGCATTGCATTCCTCCACATTGCAGAAATCCTTCCCACATTTTTCCCATCTTGTGATTCCTCTACATACTGCTGCAACATATCTATATTTCTGACAACAGAAGCATCTCTCAGCTTTCTCATATCACCTCCCCTTGTAACATACATAGTCAAGGTACATCCTCTCTGGCAACTCACCTCCAAAAGTCAAAAACTCCAAATTAATGTCCTCCTTCACCCCTTCTCTGAATCTTGTCAGTCCTCTTGCTTCACACACACCTGCACTATTTGAAAACAACTTGACCTCTACTGACATTGGCACACCACTTACCACTCTTTCTTCCCTGCTCCAGATCCAAGCGGGGGACATTTCACACAGGTACAGTCTACTCTCCAAATGCACTAATCTTCAGGGCTCTATCTCCACTTGCAGATCCTTGAAGATCAGTGACTGCTCCCCACCAGAAAAACTTCTTTGCTCATGGACTGACTGGAATCACTAGAATCCCTATGTACCTCTGTGAGGCCTCTGTAATCCAGCTCCCTGCTGTCTTTTCTGCTGGACCTTGCTCTTGGGCCAGACAATACTGCTATGCTCCAGCCAGCTGACCAGTCGGCTAGCATGGAACCAGCCATTTCCCTGCCCGAACTTGTCCTGGAGCCACCTTCTGGGAAGACCTCCAGAAGGAGGCTTGGTCTGACTGTTCTATTTTGGTTTTTAATTCTATTTCAGCTCCTTGAATGACAAAATGGTGTTGTATATATTTGGTACAAACAGTGTGCCTCAAAGATATATATCTATATCTCTTTATGCCTTCTGTATGTTTGTTACTATGAGGCTTTAAGATTTGCAAATAAATTATGTAATGTTAACTTTTTAAAACTTACCATTTCTTCTCATCAGCAGGAGCAGAACAAACAGTAAACACAGACCCATGTCCTGATGACAAAAAACACATGTTTTTTTTTAGATAATTTAGATAGTTATTTTTGATAGATAAGAATTAAAATCACGAGATTTACAACAAGTAAGAATTAAGTACAACAGGATCCCTTAAACTACAAATTCTTAATCACTAATTTATCCTTGAAAATAAGAAATCCCTTACAGTTGTTAGGTATTTCAAAATTTATACAGTATTTACTTTTTAATCAGTTATTTGTTAAGTTCTCTATCTGTACCCAAACTTCCCCTCAGGGGGGATCAATAAAGGATCTTATCTTATGTTATATACTTTACCTTTAAGGGACTGCTGTTCGCACTGTCAAAAAAGTTTTTACATTCAAAGTCAATGCACATTTTCATGAAAGCCATAAGAAAATGTGCAACTTCCTTATCAACTAACCACCATGGATAGGCGGGATAACACATATGCACTGCACTGCAACTGTGGTTGCAGGTGCCGTGGTAACACTGCACTGTGCCATCTTATAGACATCTCTAAAGTATCTTAAAGCCTGCTGCCAGGGCACTGAATGACTTTACACCGACTATAGCACTAACCTTTATATTGATGGAAAGAGTTGTGACAAAGGACTGACTAAAAAAACCCTTGAAATGCCCTTGAAATGGAGAAAATGCATTGAAGTTCCATATAGGTTGTCCAGTATGCTAGAAAATTAGTTAGCCTCTAAATGCCTCTAAATGGTTAGATAGTTAATAGATTTTATTGCGGAGGTAAAATATTTATACTTTAAATCTGAGTCATACAATGAAACTATTTTAATCTTCACCAGGGTTTACAACTGTTTCGCATAAATTCATCAGGACTTTCTGTGTGCTCATACCACATCTATTCACATCTATTGGCCCTGCCTCTATGACATCCACCACTAAGTGGTGGTGTCCATGTGGCCTACCATTGCAGAGACCAGGTTTCACCTATGCAGAAGCTTATTTCCCAGATTGGCCTGTCTGACATACAAGAGATTTTTTGCCCAAGAAGAAGTAACAACATCAATTTCTCAGTAGCATGGCGTTGTTATAGAGCTTTGAAATCAGCACAGGGAGTAAGTTGCGGTACATGTATGGGTCAAAAAAGCAGTGGACATGGGAGAGGGGAGACTGCAATTTGTTTCACATTAACTGTAAACAATAAATGTTGGCTTCTTTTAACCTGACCTTGACCAAGTGGCTATTTCAATCAAAATTGTCACATTTCTGAGTTTCACCTCAATAAAATCTCAGAGAGGCATAAGCATGGTTTCTGTACATAAATGTCATTTATACATCTTGCCCTATGCAGGCTGGTAGGGAATGAGCAGTATGATGCATCTGGACTGACAGCACGATTGACCTGCCCAAAAGCAGTGGATTGTGAATCAGTATTGTACTTTGTACTTATTGTACTTTGTACTTATTGTACTTATTGTACTTATTGTACTTATTGTACTTTGTACTTTGTCTTCACCCTATAAAACAGTTTTTTTAGATGCCCATTTATATCCTTAATGGAGCCTTTTTTATATTTCTTGAGATTTTCCAGTGTTAACTTTGAAGTGCAGAACCAAGACATCATCACTCAATGGTTTCCCACCTGCCAACTGTGCATGAAAGTGAATACAGGTCTCTGGTGGGCGATATGGAACCTACAGCAGTTTTTGGTTTATTTATGCCTCAATTTGGACAACTTTAATCAACTTCATTACGATTATATTTATTACTATTACTTATTATGACTAATATTAGTGATGTTACACAAGGCAGAATATTTCTTATATAATATATACGGTCAAAAATGTCAAATGAAATCCTTAACCATGAAAAGTCCAAAAGACTGATCATTAGATACATCTGTACAGGACAGCACAGACAATGTCACTCACTGTTGCTGCATTTAGGACTGTCCATATTCAGACACACTAAAATGCTAACCAGCAAACAGAGAATTCAGTAATTTGCTATGAGTTCTTTATGAGTTGTAAACTTGTAAAAATGGGTATACTGACTATTTGACAACACTCATCTGAATAAAATGACTTAATCAACAAATGATCAGTGACTCACTGATATAACTAAAAAAAACATTTGATGTTAAAATATCAAAGGTCCTTGGAGCATCATGGGACTACATGCGAGAATGATGGTCACCCCACTGATATGTATGAAACATCCACCCACTCCCAAGTGTAATACTGAATATGAATACAAGATTTCCTGTACACAGAGCCCTGTGTTGCACTCAAAACTGTTGACACCATATAAGGCAGAGGGGAACAGTGAAGTGTTGCATCATCAGTACATTTCCTCTTTGTGAGTCAGGCTGAAAAAGCACTCACAAGAAAGCGGAATGCATCTATCTTGTGTATATAGATAACTGTGTCATTGTTAATCATACTGCTGCTACTTCGTGTGGTTAAAATGACTATTTGACTTAACTGACTACAGTACATAACACTAGCCTCAATTACACATTTTCAGATGAGATTTTAGATGTACAGGTGTTGGGGTGGCAGTTGGTTGATAATTGTGGATATTGTACTGAAACCCTTACTGTACAAAATGTAGTATATAACAGTGCCAACTACAGTTTAGATTTATTTCAGTTACTGCATCTAGTCATTCATACTATGCACTTGTTGTACAACTCTGTATCTTAAAGGAATAATAAGAAAATATTTTGTTTGTAAGACATCATTTGACCATAACATATAGCTACAGTGCTGAAAAGAATTAAGACACGTTAAAATGAAACAATGTAACTTTTAAATTACATACTATGCATTCTTTCTCATAAAAAGCAAAAGTTAGATTTCTGAGCAATAAATATAATGTACCACACCCTTCCTAACTTCTATTTCGGCNGTGTGTGTGTGTGTGTGTGTGTGTGTGTGTGTGTGTGTGTGTGTGTGCATGCATATTTAACTTGATAGGTGCACACTGTAGCTATAGCATTGCTACAGCATTGCACGCAATGAAAACAGTAGCAGGCCCGCCTTAAACAGCATTAAGCACATCCAACAGCATTATGCAGAACTTTTAAACAGAATTACACACACCCATCAGCAGTATTTCCAGTTGTTACATTTCATCACTTTCACTTATAAAATAACTCCTATCCTTAGCTCTTTAAACAGGTTCTCTATGTATTTTGCCTGAGATTCTGACATGCTTAGTGTGTCACTCATTGTGTTGCAGTCTGATATTATTAATCAATATCAAAGAGGAATCCAAACATATTGTCTACTTCCAGCATCTAACTACTTAACTATAAAGCAAAGCTCTGTCTGTATGTTTGTATGTCCTTCCCATATCTTGAGAACTGTTCAACTGATCTATTTCACTCTTGGTGGGTGTATTGCTGGGGACCAAACTTAATATTGAGGAACAAGTGAACACCACGCTGTGCAATGTCAGAACTTCAGGGATTTGAAGTTATGCCTTAATGCAAACTGAATATTTCCTACAGCTTCACATTATCATTTAACTGGGAGAAACACAAATGGACTTTTATTATGAAGTAGTCACAGGAAATGTAATGTATTTGTCAATGAGATTTGTCATAAGTAGTAGTAGTAGTAGTATTTGCAGATCATCTACAAAGCAAGACTATGGTCATTTTGACCATTTATTTGACAGCAGATCAGATGGAATATTGCAGGACGTAATGTAACAAGAATGAGCATCCACAGTGAGCTGTTAGATGACGAGCTGCAGCCGACAGGCTGCCCACTTCCAACTTTTTAGCAGTCTAATACCTTTCATTGTGCCCTGCTGTCCCTGTGGACAACTCATGGTTTAAAAGTTACATCATCATTTTTGCTTCTGTTTTTCTAGGTGTGGTTTTCAGAAACTTAGAATGTTTTCAAGTGTTCAACATGTCAACATTTTTTTTCCTTAGATATATTTCCAGTGCAGCTATTCACATGAAACTGAGTTAAGACATTAGAATTTACTCAGTGAAACTACACAGATAATGAAATTGTAACATAACAAAACAACAGATAAAAAAGGTATTGGATACAGTAAGAAAAAGCACTACACCAGCTGATTTTAATATTAGTTCTCTGACCTGCTGGAGGGTTAGTACTTTTGTAGGGGTTTGCACAGAACAAGTAAAAAGCAGATGGTGGCTTTATTCTATAGCCATTGCATTGTGCAATCAACATTTACTTGATAATGATGAGTTAAAGTAAAAACCGTTCTATTTCCTGTTTAGATAAAAGATCTTAAGACACTGTTGCATGTTGTATATTCTACTCAGTGGAGACAACATTTAATCCTACTAAATAGAGAAGCGGCAGCAAGGTTAGCAAAGATGCAGATATATTTTGATGCTTTTCTGCTTCATCGTTAATGTGAAAGGTGATTATTGCTGTTAACTACAAAGGAGCACAGAGTAATTAGGTACCAATTCTCTATTTGAATTTGTGGGTTGTGATGTGTTAGGTCTGGTAAAAAATCAGTCAAAACATTTTTTGTTGAGGAACTTAGATCCAAATCATTAGTAAATAGCATCATATTTTAGTTACTCTGGAAAAATAGGTTACTATATGACTAACATGTCAGACAATTTTGACATTTATAGATATGAGAACATTCTCAAAGACCACCATGGTCTTTGGCCGTATGTAATGTCTTTCTACTATCTATTGGTAGAAAGTGGCTAATTTGTACAGTTGATATGATATGATGCTGGAGAAATTAGTTGTTCTTGGCAATAAAACATCTTAACTGAAAATTTTTTGAAATGTGCTTATAAATTAAATTCATATAATGTAATCAAACATTTAAACATTAAATTGAAATATGATTCTTGGTCCCCTTTTGTGAAAATGTGTCAGTCAGTAGTTACTTCTGTTAACTTCCTCTCAGAAAACAAGAAGCCTGCCTTCCTCATTCGGCTTCATATGAATGTCCAGACTGTCACAAACCAGTAGCATAGCTATGTAGACATTTTTTCCACGCAATGGTAGTCTGACTTTTCTGATTTTAGATGACACTTTGAAATAAAATATGGTTGTTTGTGATGTGAAATCTTTTATTGTGTCCTTCATGAGACCTCATTTGAAACATTATTCGCTGTTTGTGTAAAAATATCAAAAATAAAAAGTGTAGAAGGTTGTACAGTTCAAAAAATGTCTACTAAAGCAAACTATTAATACAATAATAAAAGCAAAACTTACCGGTAACAGAAATATGCAGCACTCGTCAGTGGTTTACAGCTTGTGTTGAACTCTGTCTGGGTGCAGAGACTCCACCCACATGACAGGAAGCTTGAAACAAGGGTTGTGTCACAGAGTAGGGCACACGTGATGATGTTAAAATAAATTGCACATTACACTGCTAGTGGGTTGAGATATCTAACTCTTGTATCTGACTGAAGTCACTAAAATAAGGATATTAGACTTGACCTGTGCCTGACAGGTCAAGACTTGACTTTCACATGACTTGGACTTGAAATTTGAAAGTAAAAACATTCAAAATCTAAAATCACATAGGAGTAACATATTCGTATTATTGTTATACAGTACATACACTATACACATACCATAGACTTGGACACTACTTATACTGCATGTTTTTTCTTTGTCCTCTTCCGTGTCAAATTTTGATTCGTTACTTGTCATACAGCTTTGAGAGGACACAGGCGAATTATATATCAGAACGTGCATCTTGATCAGGATCGGCGTGCTATTACTTTTCTTAAATTTCCCATAAGGAATGAATGGGAGGAGGTCAAAAAACTAACACTTTTCGTACTGCCTACTGCTGTCTACTGCTCTGGCATACTTTCACCTAGAGACTCCATTTAAACTTTAAACTGTAGACAAAAGTCTTGTGTATTGGTGTATTATTCCACGTTTTGATAGGTTATTAGGATAGGTCATTTAATAGTTTTTGATCAATCACTGTTCAATGACCATGGTCATTTATGGAGAAATTTTGAGATTATAATGGGTGTGTATTGCACAGAATGTTCATGTCAGAGTGGGTGATGTCATCGGTCAGAGTGGGAGAGAGCCTAAAAAAACTCCAGAATTTTTCTCTTTCCACGCTCCTCCCAGCCACAATTTACACTCTGCACGCATGACCAGAGCGACATACAGAATTTGAATTAGCAGCCTCTAAGTGCGGCCACGTCTGTCTCTGCTCCTCATTTACTCTCAATACAAAGATTTTCTGAGGGAAGCAGAACGGACCCCTGTTTTAAACTCGCAAGTGTCTGCAAAATATTTTCTGTAGAAACAAAGAAGTACCGTTCTCTCAGCATAAGCCCAAATGCAAGACCAGTGCAGGGCAGAAAATCGCTCTTTTTCTCCGTCTGAATGCATGTGTGTCTGCTGAGTTGAGAGCTTGCGCGCACGTGTGTGTGCACCTGTGTCTGTGTGTGTGTGTGTGTGTGTGTGTGTGTGTGTGTGTGTGTAATTGTGCTGGGGACCAGTAATCTTGTGTGTACCTTGTGACTCTACTGAACTGTTTGAAATGTTAGTAATGTAATGAGTGATGTTGGCCTGTTAGCGTTAGCCACAATGCTAACAGCAGCTAATGCTAACATGAGGTCCAGCATAAGCCCAAATGTGAGAGCAGTGCAGAGGCAGAAAATGGCTCTTTTTCTCCACGTTTCTGTCTGCCTCTGTCTGTCTACCTGGGGGGCCCCTATCGTCAATGGCAACCACCTGAAGTTGCCGTGGCAACCTCTGAGCATTCCTCTCCCACACACACAAACACACATATGTAGCTTCATGTGATTACAGATACACAGAGACACACACAAACACTGACACACATGTAACCAGGGTTAAAATCCTCAAATTTAGCCCTGTAGGGTTTTTTCCTAGCCTTTGTAGCCCTTGAATGAAATTGAAATGTTAGTAATGTAATGAGTGATGTTGGCCTGTTAGCTTTAGCCACAATGCTAACAGCGGCTAATGCTAACATGAACTTGGGTTAGAACTGAACTTGTTGGTGCATACAGGTTTGACTTGATATCAGGTTGTTGTGCTAACATGCTAATATTAGCATGCTAATGTTAACATGCTAACCTAGGGTAAAATGATTTTTAAATGCATTTAATGGTGTTTGAGAACTTTTCGATGTGTTATTTGACAAGCTAATGTTAGCATTAACCACAATGCGAACAGCGGCTATTGCTAACATGAGGTCCTATGAATTTGTTGGTGCATACAGGTTTGACTTGATATCAGGTTGTTGTGCTAATATGCTAATGATTAGCATGCTAATGCTAACATGCTAACCTACGGTAAAATGATTCTTAGATGCATTCTAATGGTGTTTGAAACCTTTTTAATGTGTTATTTGACATGCTAATGTTAGCTTAGCATTAATTGTTTGAAGTCTCCGGAGAATCTCATCATAATGTACACACTCCAGCAGTAGTCCCCGTTGCCCTCTCAAAATTTCCCCTGGGGAAATTGTCTAGTTATCCATATTGTGCAATAACACTATTTATTATCCATATCATATCCATATATTGTGTACTTATAAACTGTATATATTGTGCATTTTCATAGACCCAGTATTTCCCAGGTGCAATAGAGTTCTATTCAGGTGCAATAGTACTCTCAGTACTTTTTCATGGCAGTAGATTTCCTTGGCATTTACTTTTTTTGATAACCTGTACTATCTATCTACAGCCATGGAAAAAAATATTACACCACCCTTGTTTTCTTCAATTTCTTGTTCATTTTAATGCCTGGTACAACTAAAGGTACATTTGTTTGGGCAAATATAATGATAACAACAAAATAGCTCATAACAGTTTAATTTAAGAGCTGATATCTAGCCATTTTCCATGGTTTTCTTGATAATAACCAAAATCACTTAATCACTTCAATAGCTATGGCACTGTTCTGCCAAAAACAGTGCTTTCAGGCATTCCATGTTTTCTTTTCTGTCTGTCACATGATACACACAGGTGTTAGGTCTTGATTGCATAAACATTGTTTTTGATGACTGCAGCCATGTGTCTTGGCATGCTCTTCACCAGCTTCTGACATTGTTTAGCTGTCACAGCAGCCCATTCCTGTTGCAAAAATTCAAACAAATTTGCTTTGTTTTTGGGCTTGTGGTTGTGGTCTCCATTTTGAGTTTGATGATGTTCCACGGGTTTTCAATTGGATTTAGATCTGGCGATTCAGCAGGCCAAGGCATGGTTCGAATGATCTGGTTCTCCATCCAGGCTTTAACTGACCTTGCTGTGTGGCAAGGGGCATTGTTCATTCATTCATTCATCTTCTATACCCCGATTATCCCTTTCGAGGTTGGAGGGGGGGCTGGAGCCTATCCCAGCTGTCAACGGGCGAGAGGCGGGGTACACCCTGAGCCGGTCGCCAGCCGACTGCAGGGCAACACACATACACACATTCACGCTCACACTCACACCTAGGGACAATTTAGAGTCACCAATTAACCTAGTGAACATGTTTTTGGTCTGTGGGAGGAAGCCCGAGTGCCCGGAGAGAACCCACGCATGCACGGGAAAGGCCCCGCCTGACCCGGGGATCGAACCGGTGACCTTCTTGCTGTGAGGCACGCGCACTACCTGCTGCCACCGTGCCGAAGGGGCATTGTCTTGTTGGAAAATCCAGTCATTCGAGGCAGGAAAGAGTTTATCAGCTGATGGAGGAAGACTGTTTTCAAGAGTAGCCATGTACGTGACCTGGTTCATTCGACCTTCACACAATTGCATTTGCCCTGTTCCACCCATACTGAAACAACCCCAGATCATCACCGATCCACCCCCATGTTTTACTGTAGGGGCAAGACCGTCTGGATGGTAGGCTTCTCCATGCCTCCTCCTAACCAGTAAGTTTGCTGGAGTGGGCATCAACTCAAAATTGGATTAATCACTGAAGAGAACCTTAGCCCAATCATCAACAGTCCAATCCTTGTGATCCCTAGCAAAGAGTAACCGGGCCTTCCTCTGCCTTTTGTTGATGAAGGGCTTCTTCCGTGCCCTGTGTGACTTCAGACCAGCTTCAAGAAGTTGGTTTCGAACTGTCCTCGCTGAACAAGTCACATTTCTCGACAGTTCTCGACTCATTTTTAAGGTCCCTGAAGGTCTGACGACAATTCCTGACACAGGAACGGATGAGTGCACGGTCCTCTCGTGGGGTAGAAAGACGTTTCCTGCCTCCACCACCTAGCAATTTGGTAGTACCATGTTCGGCTTGCTTTTTCTTGGTGTTATGAATGGCTGTCTTGGAAATCTTCAGTTTTTTGGCTACCTGTCTCTCACTCATGCCAGTTTCCAGCAGTGCCGAGATGGCTGCCTTTGTGGCTTCACGTATTTCTGTTGTTTTAGACAGTATTTGAGAGCTGACAACTTCTGAGTTGTGCCACGGTTTGAATGTAAGCAGGAAACCACTCTAGGCCTTTGCATGTGCAGTGCTACTCATGACATGAAATGGCCTCTTATATATCCTGGTGTGTGAGCATGTGCCAACCCTGCATGCAGCCTGTCGCAGTCGCTCCTGTTTCTTTTCTTAGTTTTACAAATTCTTTTGCTCTATTCTTTATTATTAATACCTGGAATTTTATGACCGTCATTTTGAAGCTGTGCCCTCTCCAAACATGTTGGCCGAGAGAGTTCTGGTTTGCTTTCTCACTTTGGAATTGCTACTCTCACTGGGACACAGCACCAATGTTTAGCGCATTGTTTACTCCAGAGATCAGCTCATCACGCTGAGGCCGGCTGGCTTGTCAGCCAGAACATCAGAGATCCCCACTGAAATCTGGAGGAAAACACACAGAGGATGCAGGGGAGGACAGAAACAGCGGAGGAAAAGAGCTGGGTCGAGACAACAGAGGCTTATTGAGAAGAGGAGATATAAGCTGTATCTCCCCTCTCTCATTATGGGCAAAGTGAGGTCGCTGGCAAATAAGGCGGATAAGCTAACAGCACTCACCAGGAGTCAGATGGAGTACCAGGAGTGCAGTCTGATTTGTTTTTCTGAGACACGGTTGCATTTTCTGAGACATGGTTTTAATGATGAAATTCTTAGTATTAGAGACAGAATTCATCGGCTCCTGCCGTCAACAGGTGCTGTTTTGTCTTCAAACACAGAAACCGTAGAAACTGTTACTCAGCCTGTCGCAGTTTTAGATTGTTTTACACCTGTCAACCTTCACCAACTAATTTCAATAATTTCATCATCAAAATCATCAACCTGTATTATAATGAATATTATAATAAAGACATGATCAATCTGTCTTTATCAACAGGCTACGTACCACAGTCCTTTAATGTAGCTGTGATAAAACCTCTACTTAAAAAACCTACTCTTGATCCAGGGGTTTTAGCCAACTATAGACCGATATCCAACCTTCCCTTTCTCTCAAAAACTCTTGAGAAAGCAGTTGCTAATCAGCTGTGTGACTTTCTACACAAAAATAGTTTATTTCATTTCCAGTCAGGATTTAGAGTGCATCATAGCACAGAGACAGCACTGGTTAAAGTTATAAATGACCTTCTAATTGCATCTGATAAAAGATTTGTCTCTGTACTAGTCTTATTAGATCTTAGTGCTGCATTTGACACCATTGACCATGATATCCTATTGCAGAGACTTGAACACTTCATTGGCATTAAGGGAACTGCGTCAAGCTGGTTTAAATCCTATTTGTCAGATTGCTCTCAGTTTGTACATGTTAATGATGACTCCTCTGTGCTCACTAAAGTCAGCTATGGAGTTCCGCAGGGTTCTGTGCTTGGACCAATTCTTTTCACCTTATATATGCTTCCTTTAGGTAAGATTATCAGGAAGCACTCAATAAATTTTCATTGCTACGCAGATGATACCCAGCTGTATTTATCAATGAAGCCAGAAGAAACCAGTCAGTTAACTAGACTACAAGCGTGTCTTCAGGACATAAAGACCTGGATGACCTGCAATTTTCTGATGCTGAACTCGGACAAAACTGAAGTTAGAGTAGTAGGCCCTAAACATCTTAGAAACTCACTTTATGATGACATAGCAGTTATGGATGGCATTGCGCTGGCCTCCAGCACCACTGTAAAGAATCTGGGAGTTGTCTTTGATCAGGACATGTCCTTTCACTCCCATGTAAAACAAATTTCAAGGACTGCCTTCTTTCACCTGCGTAATATTGCAAAAATCAGGCATATTTTGTCTCAAAATGATGCAGAAAAACTAGTCCATGCATTCGTAACTTCCAGGCTGGATTATTGCAATTCTTTACTATCAGGCTGCCCAAATTCGTTGCTGAATATTCTCCAGTTGCTCCAGAACGCTGCAGCACGTGTTCTGACAAAAACGAGGAAGAGAGATCATATTTCTCCAAATTAGCCACTCTGCACTGGCTCCCTGTAAAGTTTAGAATAGTATTTAAAATTCTCCTCCTTACTGACAAAGCCATAAAGGGCCAGGCACCTTCTTATCTTAAAGAGCTCATAGTACTTTATTACCCCACTCGAACACTGCGTTCCCAGAATACAGGTCTACTTATGGTTCCTAAAGTCTCCAAAAGCAGAACAGGACCCAGAGCATTTAGCTATCAAGCTCCTCTCCTGTGGAACCATCTTCCACTCTTTGTCCGGGAGGCAGACACTGTCTCTACATTTAAGAGTAGGCTTAAAACTTTCCTTTTTGATAAAGCCTGTAGTTAGGGTTGGCTCAGGCTTGTCCTGGACCAGCCCCTAGTTATGCTGCTATAGCATTAGACTGTCGGGGGACCTCCAAAGACACACCGAGCTCCTCTGTCCTTCTCTCCCTCTCCATCTGCACGCTTTCATGACCTACCACGGCCTGTTACTAACTGAGCTCCATCCCTGGAGTCTCTGTGCTTTGTCGTCTCGCAGGTTCCCATGGACAGTGGCTGAATCTGGACTGTGGATTATAGCTACATCTCCTGACATGGCCCTGCCTGACATCCACTGCAACTGCTACTACTGTTATTACACCCACTGTCACTGTTACTGTGACTGCATGTCTGTCTGTCTCTCTCTGTCTGTCTGTCTGTCTCTCTCTCTCTCTGACTGCATGTCTGTCTGTCTCTCTCTGTCTGTCTCACTCTCTCTCTCTTGCTCTCCCTCTCTCACCCAACCGGTCGAGGCAGATGGCCGCCCACCCAGAGCCTGGTTCTGCCTGAGGTTTCTGCCTGTTAAAAGGAAGTTTTTCCTCACCGCTGTCGCCAAGTGCTTGCTCATGAGGGAATTGTTGGGTCTCTGTAGATAAAAGAGCTTGGCCTGTACCAGCTCTATATGGAAAGTGTCCTGAGACAACTTTTGTTGTGATTTGGCGCTATACAAATAAAATTTAAAAGAAAATAAATGAAATCAGAACATACCCGACGACAACGTCTCCATCAGTGGCTTTCAGACTGTTCGGGCCGACCGGGATTGCACCGAGAGCGGTAAGCGTAAAGGAGGGGGGCTCGCTGTTCTAGTCAACAACTGCTGGTATAATCCTGGTTACATTACCATCAAGGAGCGTATCTGTTGCCTGGACATTAACTGTTGGCTGTTGGGCTCAGGCCATATTATTTGCCCAGGGAGTTTTTACATGCCATTATTGTTGCTGTTTATATCCCCCCCCTCTGCCAACCCGATGTCGGCATGTGACGTCACTCACTCCACTGTGGCCCGTCTGCAAACTCAACACCCGAGTGCATTCATCCCTGTCTTGGGTGATTTCAACCACGTCACCATGGCAACAACACTGCCCAATTTCACTCAGTATGTGAGCTGTCCTACAAGAGAGGAGAGAACCCTGGACTTACTGTATGCTAATGTCAAGGATGCATACAGCTGCTGCCCCCTCCCCCCTCTGGGCAGGTCAGACCACAACCTTGTGCACCTCACTCCCTGTTATGTGCCTCTGGTGAAGAGTCAGCCTACGACCACAAGGACAGTGAGGAGATGGTCAGAGGAGATATATGAGACACTGCAGGGCTGTTTTGAGGTGACAGAGTGGCAGGCACTCTGTGAGCCGCATGGGGAGGACACACAGAGTGAGAGTGCACCATGGACTATATCACTTGGTGAAAACTTGGTGTGTGCACTCCACTGTCCCAGCCAGGACTGTCCATTGTTATCCAAATAACAAGCCGTGGGTGACAAAGGACATCAAAGTCATCCTCAATCAAAAGAAGAGGGCTTTCAGAGCTGGTAACAGGGAGGAGGTGAGAACGATACAGAGGGAACTGAAGGTGAAAATCAAGGAGACTAAGGAGAAATACAGGAGAAACCTGGAGTGGAAACTCCAGCAGAACAACTTGAGAGAGGTCTGGAGTGATATGAGGACCATCACTGGCTTCAGGACGAACAGCAGAGGAGTTGAAGGTAGCGTTGACAGGGCCAATGAACTGAATCTGTTTTTTAATAGATTTGACACT